>BSBN01001319.1:600000-750711 GCA_027924645.1 Cunninghamia lanceolata | reverse complement strand
ATAGTATCAAGCTCCAAGCCTTCACAAGAGATCAACACTCTCAAATAAGGAGGAAATCATGAAAGATATGGCCTTCTTCATCAATAATAAGCAACCATTATTGCATTCCCCATGAGACCAATCCAAGAAAAATGATATCCACATGTCCCACTCCATGATCCTTATGATATCACAAAAAGTAACTTAAGACTACAAGTGTGTACATCAAGTTTCACTCACAATGAGCATGCACAAAATGATGATCACCAAAACATGATGTCTAAACTCCATCCAACCCTTCTATTTATAGGCAAGAGAGCACCAAGAGCGTAAACACTTATTTAGTTTTTTATCCACCCTTAATTACTAAACACAAGGACCAATAATTAATGCACCCAAGTGACATATCCTAAGGTAGGCACCCCCATTTAACTTTAGGACTGAGACTCATTATAGCCTCGAAGACAACCCAAATGTTGTCTACAATCCAAGTGCCTAAGATGACTTGTCTCATGTCACCTCATAGTAAATATTTTTTACAAGATATCTAATAATTAAATTCATTTCTCCAATGTGTATCCCACATGAAATGCATTTGCCCAATGTTCCTTCCACATTAAAACACAACCCCGTTAATCTATGTTCTCACTAAACCATGACACCCAACATTAAATACATTTATCAATGTGCCACCCCCATTAAATGAATTTCTAATGTTACATACAACAACCACTAGGGAAAATATTGCACCCTCAAAGTGTGGTGCCCCATTTTTTGATGGACCACAACTTTACAAAAATATTCAATATTCATCAAGGTGTACAACACATTTTTAACACAATTAATGTTTGAATTATATAAGAAATTAAAAAAAAAGTTTTCAAAAATATGAACAAATTTAAAGGGGTGAATTGAAAGTTAATTTACTTAAATAAGTCAACAAATCATACTATTCAAAAATAAAAAATAAAAAAGGTATTCTTTTATATTGAGTAAAATTAGTTACAAAAGTAAAAGATAGTAGTCAAAGATCAATCAATTAAAGCCTAATAGTTGTAACTAGAACACAAAATGACTAAACAATTAATGACACAATAACTAAATCATAATATCATTCCTTAATAATGGGAGTGGGACAATCTAACCCAAGCTTGAAGGATGTTCCTTGTATAGCATGGTGCATTTGTTGGCAACTTGGCAAACATCATTGATGGAGACAATGTTGGTATGACTTAGATTGACTAAGTATGATGTTTGAATGGTGTTGTCATTGATGGCAGCAAGTAACAAGGAATTAGAAGGGTTGTGAGGTTATAGTAATCCTCATGAAGTCATATGTATAGAGAATATGGTCCGGAAAGAAGACTTAGGCATTTTTGCTAAGTGTTGGCAGAGTATAGAGAGGATTGCAGAGCTACAGTGTTATGATCCGTATAGGTCCGCATTTGAAGATTAGGTCTTGCAGTTCTGGTATGATGTTGGTGATACTTGTATGTTGCTAAGTCTAAAGTTGTACCTTCTGATGAGCTCTGAAAGTACAGTTTCAAGTTGGACAAGTCTGGCATAGCAGAGTACCATTTTAAATAGGGCAGAACACCTATTTGGTTTGGTCCGCATTTCTCCAGTATTGGATATTTTTCTCCTGTAGTTTTGAGGTGTTATAAACACATGTTTGGTGAATGCATTAGGCCGACAAGCTACACATTGTATAATTACATGTTTCATCCTAGCAGGCCAACCTAATTTGAAGTTTGTAAGTGTTGCAAACATATATATATATAGATATGATTCACTTTGGTGTTTGGAGAGTGTGGTGTGAATATGAATGAGTACATGCGACATGTATGAAGTTTTGTGATTCGATCAGTGCGACAAGTGTTTGAGAAGAAGTTTTATGAAGAGCAGAGCAGTGTGACGGAGCAGATCAGGATGAAGAGTTTTGAGACAATATTTAGAGCTTCATTGGAGTTGTACCCCATGCATTTGTAGATGTAATTACAACAGTTCATTTTGGCAATGAGCCACCCATTCTCTCTTTCTTTTCTTTTGGCAATGAGCCTATATGCAGTGAGCATCTTTTTGGATAGTGAGTCCTTAGGGAAGTGAACCCTTTAGGCAATGAGTCTCTTCGTAATTTGGTATTGATACTACATAATATATTGTGAGCTAACACTCATCGTGGTTTTTCCCTTTTTGGGTTTTCCACGTAAAATCCTGGTGTTCATGTGTTATGGTTTATGGTTATGCCTTCTATGATTAATTTTCTTTACTGTTATTGAATGTGGCAAATGGATTAATGGTTTAATAGAATACTGATTTACCCCCCCCCCCCCCCCCCCACCTTCTCAATATTCTGGGTGTTCAACAACATCATCTTGATGTAGTGGAATGTGTTCCTACTAATCTTGCCCTGATCATAAAGTTTAAAACTAGTAGCCAACATGGTAGATAGACTTTAGTTATTTGTTGAGATATTCCTAGTTAGCAACCAATTGAGTTATTTTATTTGGGATCTTGGTGAGCTCATCTACCAATTTTTGGTTGACATTCAAAGCATTGTTCATGAGACTAGAAATCATGGTCACTTGAAAAATGATGTAAGTGTAAAACACATGAATAACAATCTTCAAAAGATGACATGATTTATTAAAGGCAACATTTTTTCTTTGTTTCCATAAATGAGATAATAACTTGTTAGGCGCATTCCATGATAACATTATTAGAAATACCAACACCCAAAATAGTAGCTTTCATGAAATTGGGCAATCAAACGTAACTAGGATGTATCTAAACATAGACTTTCAATGGAGAAAAGAAAATTAGCAATTCCAAAAGATAAGTTTGACATGTTTAAAAGATGATTGTAGTAAGGAAATGTCAATGGTTGTACTTCAATGAATCTATTAATACCCCAACATGAAGCTTAAATTGAAGGAGGTCCCAAACTAAAATTTGAGGTTAGACATATGCTTTAGAAGAATAGAGTTGGGAACTAAGCTTGGCCCAAATTTTGTAACTAAAGTTATAGTGCCACTTGATGTTTAGCCATGGCATAAGAGAGGATGAATGAAGTAACTAGAGATAGATTTTTTTGAGGGGTGAGAGAAGGAAATGGTAAGAGGATAACTAGTGCTAGTCTATAAGAAAGTTGTAAGGTTTAGTAGTGGAAAGATTAATGCAAAGCTTCATGGCAACTAGTGAGATGGCCAAGTCAATTAATTGTTTGTCCTTATTAAGAATTTAACATTGAGCTTGAGTATGTTCCCAAGGGAACTAATTAAGGCTAGAGAAATCCTAAATATTATTGAAGTAGTAGCAGATGGCTTTCTTGAAGAGGTAGTAGGTAGACTAATGGAAAATATGGACAATGGATTTACCATCAAATTGGATTAGCCCATTCCGATTAATGGAGGAAGAAGAAAATATTAAACCATGGTAGAGAGAAGGTATTTCTCATCGATGAACTTAGCAACTTCCTACCAAGCCTTCTGAACATTGGTTAGAGGAGTCAAGTTTTTGATATGAAAGTAAGACTATAAAAAAAGCTTGTTATGCCAATACACAATATACCAGTTATCTTTAATTAAAGTAGATGAAAGTCTATGTTGAATGAGAAGTTTCTATGGATCATAAATTTTGATATACCAAGTGATCCATTTAGACATGAGACATTTGCCTTGAGTTTTGAGCTTAATGATCCCAAGACCTCCTTGGGATTGGCTAGTTTTTTAGGGTTAAGGATCAAACTAACATTACCATTCCATTTTGACTACAAGAACTATCTAACTAGTTTGTTGAGTTCTTCATAATAAGTGTTGGAAGACATATAGTAGAATGAAAAGTAAAGATGCATGGTGCAAGAAAGAATTTTGTTAACCACTTGAGTTCTACCTACAAAGGAACGTAACTTGTTGCCCTAGTGTATTAACTTATTCTTAAGCTTTTTAAGAAACCGTTCCACATAATTTTTAAAAGAGACATTCTCAATATAAAGGAATACCAAGATATCTAGTAATCAATTGATGTTTGATTTTTTTCATTCAACAAGGACTCATGTTGGGGGATGAACAACTTTAGACATTAGATACTTAGTTTTGTTCTTCGAGAGCTTAGAGCCAAATATAGTGTAGTATAGATCTAACACCTCAAGGGCATTGGGGAATTTCTTCTTCCAAGTTTTGTAAGAAGATGAGACTATCATCAATAAAATGTGATTTCAAGACAAGGACATTATATGGAAGATAGATTCTAGATATAAACCCTAGTTGTCTATAATGGAATAGAAGGTACCCCAAGGCATCAACCATTGACACACTAAAGGGATCCTGGGGGCTTTCGTGTTTGATGGAGAACTATAATTGAAAGGAAAGAATGAGTTAACCATTACCATAGATACAAACATTAACATCAATAAAACACATTAACACATTTTCATATGAGTACATATTTTTGGGCCAAACTCTAGCCATTAGAGCATTTTTAGGATGAATAGCCAATGGATACAGTTATAGTCCTTATCAAAATCTACCTCGACTAGAAGGGCATCTTGAGTAGATTTTTGGACCCATTCCACCATTTCCCATGCCAAAATTATATTATCAAGATTGTATTTAAACCTAGATGCATTAGGCCTAACAATGTTTTAGATCACTGAATTAATACAAATAGCCACACATTTATCTATGATCATCTTATAGAGAGTGTTAAGTAAAGTTATGGGGAGCCATCCAATAATAGTGCCCTTATTCTTTCCTCTTAGAATGAGCTTGATCAATCCTTTGTTGAAAATGGGACCCATAATTCAATTCACCACTCCATCCAAGTAGACTTGGAAGAAGTCATTTTTTATATGACTCCACATTTTCTTATATAACACAACATGAAGACCATCTATTTGAGTCACCTCAAAGACTCACACAATCCATGATCTAGATGAGTGAAGTAAACTACAATAGCAAATGCGTGATTCCAATAAACAATGAGCATAAACACACAAATAAGAGGAATACGAATAATATATTCCATGTGTAAGGTTATAATAACATAAAAGGATCATTCTCAAATATGAGCATGAGAGGAGTATTTATAAGAAATACTCAAGAGGAGTCATATCACATGACAACTAAGTGAGCCACTATGAAGGATACCAAGTAAAACACTACTTGCTAATAATAGAAGATGCTTTCTATGAATGTGACACATGTGGGTGAAAGAAGATGCTCTTCACAATGTGGCATGTGTACAATTCAAAACCTAAGCAAGCTTATCCTATGCATAATAAATCTAGGATAATAAAATAGATATGAAAATATATTATGCACTCTAGCACCCCCCATAAGCATAACTTAGGTAGGTAGTGATAATGATGATGATATGATGGTTCACAACAACTAGGCCTGAGGAGGTACCCATGTATAAACAAGTCTCTCACAAGTAAAGAAAAGGAGAAAACCCTATGGGAAATAAAAATCCTCTCCAAAAGAGATAAAATAAGAAGGACAAATAAACCTCCTCAAAAGATGTCCCAAGAATATTAGGAATAAGAAGATGAACATGAAGAACTCCATAAAGCATGAAGAAGATGCAACCTCTGCCAAAGAACAACTAGTATACTACTGGAATCGAAGAATCTCAACTAAAATTAGGATTTGGATTAGGATCAAGGAGGGAAAAATCTACAATAGTGACCCCCACGACACTACTTGAACAATGCACATATGGTGATTCACACCAATATATTGCAACAAGGCAACAATCTGTCAATCAAAAATACATATGGCACATCAAAAGGTACCAATAGTCTCAAGAACACTAAAGCCAATTGATGAAGGTAGAAGGTGATTCTATTACTCCACTAAAACCAATGAAGCATTAACATAACCATATAATAAACCCCACAATGTTAAGAAGGGAGAGATATGGTAGATCCATTGAAAAGTTGTCACAATGTAGTGCAAGGAGATGAAGTAGCAACATTAGGTGCAATATGATATACATGAAACTAAAAAGAGTGTGTAGGGTCAAGACATGCTCTTATGGTGCAAGAACAATACACACTCGCATGAGGGTAAAATCAAAAGATGCAGTTATCCCTCGAATTCTTCATTGTCATGGAGGGAGACTCAGTAGACAAGGTTGTGATAGCAAATAACAAGGCACACACACATCTCGTCATGACACTTTATAAAATAGTGTGAGTACAAGAATGACACAACATGATGTGCAAGAATTCCCTAAAACACAAAATACAAGTGTAGCACTTTTTTTCACTGCATTTACAAATATGAAAAATACTTATAATAGATCTTTATAATGTCCAAATAGGGAGCATTTGTTGAAAATACAATTCTACTACAAAATGAGAGGAAACTGATGGAACCACTATGAAGTATGCAAAAAAATACATACTTTCAAAAAATTGGACTAAAAAAGGAGTCCATACACAAAAGTTATGGCCCATCAAAGTTCTCAAAATGAGAATTGCAAAATAAAAACTTTGATAAAACTAATTTTTGGAAAACATTAAGGTCCAAACTAAAAATTATCTACACCATCACGGAGTTGGGTGGCCTTGTTGGTGGAGGTGGCAGCTAGGTGGAGCTGGGGGTGGAGTTTTTTTTTTTTAATTGTTAAAAAAATGTTTTGTTGTTTTTTTAATTTAAAAGAAAATTAATTGAGGGGAATGAGGCCCTAAGGCTCCTGCCACCCATGTGGAGGTGGGGCGGGTCCAAGGCACTTGCCACCCCCTTTAAAAGGGGTGGACTGGTGACCCATCTCCCTGCCTGCAGAAAATTTTAAAAAAACCCATATGATTTTTTTAATTTAAAATAGTGTTGGGTTGCACTAGATACGAGTGCCCAATTAAATTTTTTGATTTTTTTTAATAAAAAAAATTACAAAATGCAATGATTTTTTTTTACATAGTACTGTGCAGGGTCGTATGATCGTACAAATTGCTAAATTTTTTTGCCTCTACTGCACCTACTCCAATTTTGATGATTTGAGAGATGATTTAAGGTTTTTTGGCTGCTTCAGTTGCAATGGTGCTATCAGTTTGGTCCCAAAATTCTTTAAAAAATAGTTGTTCCCATGTGACCAAAGACAAACCCTCAAACACAAAAAATCAAAATAGATACAAATGTTTTTTTTTGCAAACCAAAGGTGCCCCTTGGGGCTTTTGGATGTTAATCATGCTACGATGTCCTAAAGATGTTGTTTGTCAACACAAGCCTTTTGAAACCTTTGTTCTTTTTTAGACACGAATGGGCTCCTTCTCACGCTATGGCTCTGATACTATGTTAGAGTCACCTAAAAGACTCTCACAAGCCATGATCTAGATGAGTGAAGAAAGCTACAATAACAAATGTGCTATTCCAATAAAAAATAACATAAACACGCAAATAAGAGGAATAAGAATATTATATTCCATGTGCAAGGTTACAATGACATAAAAGGCTCATTCTCAAACATGAGCATGAGAGAAGTATTTATAAGAAATACTCAAGAGGAGTCCTATCACATGACAACCAAGTGAGTCACTATGAAGGAGACCAAGTGCTAATAATAGAAGATTCTTTCTATGATTATGACACATGTGGGTGAGAGAAGATGCTCCTCACAATGTGACATGTGTACAAGTCAACACCTAAGCAATCTTATCCTATGAATAATAAACCTAAGATAGTAAAGTATTTGCATACAAATATATTATGCACTCTAACACTATCCATACCCAGGCTCTTCTCATTAGACATGGAGAAGAGGGCATGCCCTAGCTCTTCTAAAGAGAGAAAATAGTCTAGGTAGTCACAATAGTCCTTTTCAATCTTGGTGGCGATACAATATTTGGTAGTCTCCTCTAGCACTTCATGATAATAATGTTGAACTACAACGTCTTGGAAATGCAAGAGGCAATGCTCAAAGAAAAAGTTCTACATATCCTCAAAAGATGTTAGTAGTTTCCCTTGCTCATCCATAATGGAAGAGATTCTCTACATCGTATCCTTGTGTTTAGGTATTAAAAAACTTGGATCCCTAGTTGCCATACTTGATCTGATGGAGTTAGAAGTGAACCCAAGCACCTTGCCCTTTGTAAACCTCCAACTTCTAGAGTTTGGTTTCCACCTTAGCAATATGGAGTGGAATATGAGAATTATAGGGTTCCAACACTAACAATTTTCTAGCTTTATCAAGTTGATCTTGAATGGTCTTTTCTTGACATTTTCTTGGCCTAGTTAAATAGTTTGACAAAAGCTCTCAAATAGCAGATACATTGCAATACAACATGATGCCACTAATTAGTCCATGATTCTTCCTCTTGAGGTTTAGGGATGGACTTCCAAATGGTGTTAAAAGAGGCAATGCATTTAGGTTTGCACAAGTGGGTGGTGTTGAGTTTGTAGGGGAGGATGTGCAAGGTGGGAGTAGAGTATGTAAATGAAAGTGTGGTGAGGATAGAGTGGTGATAAGAGAAGATAATGGAGTGGTCAAAGTGAAAGAGAAGGTCTTGGGTAAGGGGGGAGATGAAGATTGTGGAAAACATAGAATTGATCCAATTGACTTAATTTTCTTTCCAAACCTAGTCTACAATTAGATGAGCTAAACTAGTTATGATAATGATTGAGAAACTTGCAATGGAGAGGGTCCACCATCCCTAAATAGTTGTAACAAAAAACTAAGAATCAAACTCTTCCTTAGACAATCTAGTCAAGATAGCTCCAACTACTATCTTTATTATGTTCCACCATATTGAAATCCCCTTTGAGAGTCCAATAAGCTATGGGGAGGTTTAGACTCTTCTAATTCCATAGGGACACTCTACCCTTAATATGATTGGGGCATATATAGAGTAAAATGCCTAGGTGAACTATAGCCTAGACAAAGCAATGAGATAGGTTTTCATATTTGCCCAGGTAATGCTTAGCTATCTAGGGTGTCAACCCAAGAACCACTCTTCCACTCCCATTAGTGTGGGAGATTTGAATGAAGAGGGTATCTTTCTAGACCACTTTCAAGGCACATTCAAAATAAAAATTACTCAACTTGACCTATGGGAGTAAGATCACATTTGGATTCCATTTGTCAATGGTTCATTTTACATAATGCTTTTGTTTAGGGAGAGACATTCCCTAGATATTCCAAGAAAGAAGAGTGCACTTCACAAGGAAGGCAACTCTAATATTTTAGAATATGTAGCTAGAGCCAAGTAGTGGTTAGAAACTTCTATTGGCAATTCAAAGGTGTCCACTCCAATGGGGGGAGATCAAGAGCATTTGGGAGGGGATGACGAAGAGGAGTGAGAAGGGCCTTCAAGAATGGGAGGGTATGGAATGAGAGAGCAACCATGAGAAGGAGAGAGGCTTGAAGAAGGGGGTAGAAGTCGTTGATTCTTTCCTCTTTTTGACAAGCCTCCAACCCTCAACCATAACAACATCATAATAGGAGGTTATCAATGTTAGGAAATGTGTCTCAACCTTGCTCCTAATGCTAAGATTACAAACAATGTAATTTTTAGGTTATACAATAGAAAAACTCAATTTCTAGGCTATAGAGGTCTTTTTTTCCCAAAATAAAAATTTTGGTTGTTTGGCATTGATTACTCGATGCTTGTGATGTGGACCTCTTTGAGCTATACAATTAAAAGGGGCCCAATCAACCTCTCAGATCAAAAGTTATGGCCTTCAAAAGTTGGGCCTCCCACATTGGAAATGTAAAAACATCCAGGACACATAAATGAATTGTAAGAGGGAGTTGCACTTGTTGACCAAATTATGACACATCTTATGACATGTCATAAGGCATCTTTGGATGGAGATAATGAAGCTAAAATGGAATGCCCAAGTTGGTGAGTAGATTATGATGAGCTTATGACAGGTGGAAGGAATATGCTATTTTTAGCCTACGGACCCATCTTGAGATTTGGGTGTTGGATTTCTAACTAAGGATTTAGGTGCCACATTTTGAGTGGTTTTCGCTCATGGTTTCCTAAATACCATTTAATAGTTTCATGTATTGTGTCTCCTATTTATTAGGTGTTTGAGATGGAGGTTTTGATAGTGAGTTTTTTAGGTATTGTTAGGCTACATCATAATTCCTCTAGGTCTCTGGTTGGTAATACTCCTGTAAAGGCTTAGACTTTGCAAGTGTATTGTAACCTTTGATTACTGGATAATACATTGAGTTACTTTGGAGTGTTGGGGTTTTCTCTTGAAAGAGTTTTCCCCATGTATATCACTATGTTATGGTTAATTATTTTTGTGTTTATTTCCTTGTAATTGTGTGGTTAGTTTAACTTTTGCACATATCTCCTCTCATAGATTAGTGTGGGAGCGTATTCCACACCTTTTCTTCCTTTCATTAAGGAGGATGGCTTGACCTAGGAAAGAGTAGGGAGAAATTGGTGAGCAAGGGCATTCAATTTCTGAGAGTGAGTGGTTGGTGATTTGTGGGAGGTAGATCTAAGGAAGTAGGGTTGAGGTGGAGCAAAGAGGGATGGAGAGGAGGGTTTGGATTTTCTAATAGGATAATCTTGAATCAAGTGACCTTCTTTATGACAATAAAAGCAAACATTTAGTTTATTGAGGTATATCAATTGTTGTTGCACTTCAAATCCTAAATCTACAAGCTTGATTGTATCAGGAAATGGTTGTGATAAGTTTATTTCCAAGCTAGCATTAGGTTGAATACGAAGGCTTGCAAATTTATCAGTTGTAGGTTTACACCAAATAACCCTTCCTAGTTGTGTAACAATGTCATTCAAGAACTGATGAAGGGCTAGAATCATGAAGGGTAACTCAACCTACACAGGGTATTTGGAACAGAAAGCACCTTTAAGATAGAATTCAAAATTCCATGCCTATAAGTAGCACACCTATTTGCAAATCCACCATGCTTTGTATTGCAACACGAATTAGACATGTTCAAGGGAAAGGAATGTGTAGCATATGTAATGTTTGCCCAAACCTCTTATAGAGTCTATTCCCTAACTAGAACTATCCTATTTGAATTTTGCATACTTGTAGAATTCTCATTCAACAAATAAACCAACATTACACAATCTATAGTTTGAAATGACATCTACATCATCAAATGCATGATATTTCCACAATCCATGTAATGAATTTGTAAAAACTTCTAGAGAAAAAAATTGTATGACTTTTTATCCTCTTTTTGATGATGGATCAAGAGTGTAATTCGAAATGTTGACGCAAAAAAGCTATACATAGTTTTCTCCATAAGTTTTTACAAATTCACCTACAACATCATCTAGAAGTTGTAACTTAAAAACTATACCTCTTTTAATACTTCCCAAATTCTTTATAAATGTTAAATGTAAATCCAATACACAATCTATAGTTTGAAATAACATATACAACATCAAAGGCATGGTATTTCCATAGTCCATGTAATGAATTTGTAAAAAAATTATGTATAGCATTTTACCCTCTTCTTGATGATGGATCATGGAGTGTGATTCAAAACGTTGATGCAAAAAAGCTATACATAATTTTTCTCCATAAATTTTTACAAATTCATCTACAACGTTATCTAGAAGCTGTAACTCAAAGACTATACCTCTTTTAACACTTTCTCCTAACATAACCGAATTTTTTACTAGTATATTTATATTTTTAAAAATATATCTAAAGTACGCTAATGATATCTCTTTTCTATAGTTTATTTTTTCCATCATTTTTATTTTTTAATTTTTCAATTTTTTTTGTTTGATATTTTTGGTGATATAAAAAAAATTTGATAATAAGAAAATCATAAAAACTATGGAACCAAAAAATAAATTGGAAAAAATAAAAATTAAAAACCAAAAAAGAAATTGGAAAAAATAAAAAATAAAAACTAAAAAAGAAATTGGAAAAAATAAAAAATAAAAACCAAAAAAGAAATTGAAAATAAAAAATCACAAAAGTATGGAACCAAAAAAGAAATTGGAAAAAATAAAAATAAAAACAATACTAAAAAAGAAATTGGAAAAAAGTAAAAAATAAATTAAAAAAAGAAATTGAAAATAAGAAAATCACAAAAACTATGGAACCAAAAAATAAATTGGACAAAATAAAAAATAAAAATTAAATTTTAATTTTGTTTTGTTTTTAGATTGGAATCTTATTACGTCGAGAGACGTTCCCACATTCACAACACGGATGGAGAACAAGAACTGAAAGATTCATAAACAGATTCAGATTCTATGAAATTTTATAAGATTCTAATAAAAATAAAAATATAAAAGAAGATAAGATGAAAGGAATAAAAGAAAAAAGAAAAGTGCAAGTGGGATGGAAAGGAAGGTGGATGGCAGTTTCAAAGAAGCCATCACTATCCACTAAGATCAAAGAATGACATATCAAAAGACACACATTAAATAAAATTGAATACATAGCCGTGGTGGCATGAGAGAATAAATAAATAAAACATAAAATAGAATGCATGGCCATAGTGGCATGGGAGTTACAAATAAAATAAAATAAAATAAATCCAAGGGTGACTGTAGTGGCATGAGTGATGGGAGTTACAAAATATTTCTCTATTTTTTTAATCAATTTACTATACATAAATGGAAATAGGTGCCTCTAAAAAAATATCTCTCGGTGTACTTTAGATATATATTTTAAATATAGGTATACTAGTTTATTTTTATTTCTAGATTGAAATCTACGGAATCTTTTGAAATCTTTGAGCTTTTCAACTCCACCCCTGTTGTGAATTGTAAGAACAAATGTAATAAATGTTAAATGTAAATTCATAACAAAGCCATTAATGAAACTTGGTTGGCTCAGTGTGTATCAAATTTGTATTTCATTTGGTCCTAAGTGAGCTTGAACCCCAATCCTACATATAGAAAAATTTCTACTTCCTTTTCCTAAAAAGTAGGTTGGTAGATAGAAAAACCACTACATACTCGCATGACCACATAACGAAGTTGGTTTTTTCCTAGGACAACACCCTGTCTTTGGCTGTTTTCCCGTTAACATCCTTTTTACATGTTTAAAATTGACGGTCTGACACCAAGGAAATCTTTGTCTCTTTCCAACAAAATAGCTTCCTAAATATCTGTAAATTCGAATTACCAAGTTTTACTTTTAACCACGTCGTATAATTCCCAAAACTGCATTTTCACCCGTCAGGTCACCCGTCACTGTCAATCAGTTTCACCGTCTACAAATTTACCCGCACGGTCCATCTAACTTCCCGTCATCTTAGACCGGTCCAACGCCAATCTGAACACGAGAAACGATTACCAGCCGTCAGATGGGACAGAACACGAACGAACTTTATCCTGCTTAGAAAATACAATCCCTCGTTTTCATACAATTCCCAAAAGGCCCGAGAAAGTGTCGGTGGCATTAAATAATTGTATTTAAAAAATAAAATTACATTTAAAATATATAATTATATTTAAAATGTGGCTTTTCCACGTAAGCCACGGTGACGTCAGAAATCGCGATCGGCGGGACACGAGACGGAGATGCCAATGTGGACAGGGATGAGTGCCAGGCTGGCCCAGTTGTTTTAAAGAAAAGCGGGCCCCACTGACGGATCACCTCGGGACGCGTGCCGTTCCGTTTAGTTTAACGGCGAAGTGGATGTTGATAACGGAGTTAAATATTTAACCTCGTTCTTGGGAATGGGAAGAGCAGAGTATGTATGTCTAAAAATCGAACATAGAAAAGAAAATAAATAAAATATCTATTTTTAATGCGCAACGAGTTTTTTCAGTGAGATCTTTTTTTATCTATATTATTTTAAGCGCCAGCCTTTGCCGGCGGACGTGGCAAATCTTTTTTTCTCTGTGCAGTTAAAATAAAAACTGAAGAAGATACAGTCTGAGTCTAAAGGAAAAAGATTATGCAGAACAGTCTGGGTTTGTTCGCCGGGAAATTATTTTGCCGTCGGCAGTAGATTTGTATAGTTTAATCGTGCTTTTAATTTAGTTATTATCGGCTGCAAAATCTCCACCGGCTGCGCTTGATCTAGACACTTGGCACAGAGGCAAAATAAAAACGATCTGTTGGGGATTGGTGGGGAAGGGAGAAAATGTGTGGGAAGAAATAAATAAGGGGCGTTGAAGCGGGGCCAGAAGGGTTTAAAGGATTCGAACCCTGAACCTCTGAATGTGTTGAGCCCCATTCCTCTTGGGCATTGAAAGTTTGAGGGCATTAATGGTAAAGTAGGTGTGTATAATGCTCTCTTGGGCAATCGACCGACATTTGCTCACATTTATGGCTAATCATGCAGACACTGTAAAATAAAAATTTATGCCTTGATGTTCCAAGTAAAGAATCTGCAGGCACACACTGTTAATGGCGTTTAAGTCTTTCTACTATTTTAGATAAGGGAAAACATTTTGTAACCTGATAAATAATAAAGCTGAAGCTGTCCTGCGCTTCACGTTATTTAGGCATTAAAGCACTGAGGTCAAGAAAGGGGGTTTTTCTTTGGTTTACAATAAAGTTGGGACCGGCGGAACCAGGGTTTGAGTTGTGTATTTGAGGAAGTGTATGTTTGAGGGAGGGTTTGTGGGCAAAGAGCTTAAATAATGTGCAAAGGAGAGAAGAACTGTAAGGGAAACTCAGGGCATTTAATGGGATTGAAATGCTTTGTGGCTGGGCAGACCAAGGCCGAGAAATTTAGGCATCTGGTTGTTCCACCGCGTTCTCGTACGCAGGTGTGGATTATTCGTGCGACTTCCACAGTTTTGGTGTGGACCTGCATTATTCAGCTTACGGCGTTGGGGGAATTGTGGGGTTCGCGTGTGTTTAAGGGCCTGCCGTCTTGTTTTACTCACACTGATCCGCCAATACACGATTCTTCTCACATCTCTTTGCCCTCGAAAATGCCCGCCGTGGAGAAGATCGCACTGCCTCCGAAAAGTAAGCTTTGCTTGCTGCATTTTTTTTGCATTCTGAGTGGTACTCTGTATTCTGTTTTCAAGTCTTTAACATATTTGTATTCTTCTTGTAATGGACAAGACAAAAAAATGGTTTAAGATTATTTGTTTTCGTGCCTCTGAAGCCTTTGTATTTGGCCTGATGGTGTTGGATCTATAGGCGAATGCTTGCATCGCTGCATTCGGATCGAACTTGTCTTTAATGTGTCGCAAATGCAGCCTACTTTTCAAACATTAATATTCGTACTATCCAAGCTTTGCTGTATACAATGTTCAATGAGAGTATTGATGCTATTAATTTGGACAAAGACTTCAATATCTTCTACTGAATAAACTGTGTAAAAGCTATTGAAGCCATAAATGTTGGACAAAACTTAGGTAGCTTATACTGGATGAAGCACGCAAAGCTATAAATATCAGACAAAAGCTTCGATAGCTTCTACTCAGTTTTTATCCAGAAAACCTTTGACAATGTCTTTTTGGGGAAATCTTTGATCTGAAATCAATGTTCATGTTGCACCTTTTCTTCAAATGTTAGTTAATTTTCTGGATGATCACGATTTTACTTGAAATTGCCCCTGTTCAGTGTGCTTTGATCCTCTCATGTCTGCTTTCTGACTGCATTTAGTTTGCTCACTGTAATTTCTTTCTGCGTGCATTTAGTTTGCTCAACGTAGTTTTTGTTGGGGAGAGTACATTTCACTACATGTAGTTTGCAGTTTGTTCTGCTAGAATGGGGCACCTAATTAGAATCAAAACCATTCTCATCTTTTGGTCTAGCTTGTCTGAATTACATTATGTATCAATTTAACTCATACAGGATGGTTTTGCTTTCTATTCTTAGCCTTCTGGATGAATATTGCTTTAGGCGCACCTTTGTAAGTTCACTGGAATGGAATGAAACAAAAGAACTTGTAAATGGCCACGACAGACCCTGTGGGATTGACAGGATAACCAGTTTACATTTACACATTCATTGCGGATTAACTATGTTGACCTTAGTTGTAGAAAACCAACTAGCTAGTTACTTGGGAGGCAAGTCTAGGAGATTGTTCATCTCATTTTGCAATAATGATTGTTTCAATCTCACTTTATCTTGCTTAAATGCTTTGGCCACTCCTTTTTGAGTTGATCAAATTCACAATTTAGATTTTTACTGTTCAAATTTTAGAATGCTGAGTTGGTTTTGGACTAAAACTGTTTGGGGTGATTATTGGCCACCACAGGGGTGTATAAAAACAATGGTTACCTGTTGGTTTCTTGCAATGGAGGCCTTAATCAGATGCGATCAGCGGTATGTGAGCCACCATAATACTTGAAATAACTGTTGAAGATTTCGTTTTGTATATGTATAATTAAAGTCATGTTTGTGATCATTAGTGTTGACTGTTTCATGACAGATATGTGACATGGTTGCTATTGCAAGGTATCTTAATGTAACTCTTATTGTGCCAGAGTTGGACAAGACGTCCTTCTGGGCAGACCCAAGGTGAACGTTTAACTTGTTATAATGCAGATTCATCTCTGTACACAGTCATGTTTCATTGTTTATGTCTCTTTTTTCGTGAATAATGAGCTATGGGGAATTGTATGGTCCGCAAGAATTTGTTCATGGTTAATTGAAAATTGAAATTTCATTTGCGCAGTGAATTCAAAGATATATTTGATGTAGATCACTTCATTACATCTCTGAGAGATGAAGTTCGAATCATCAAAGAGCTTCCTCCAAGGTTAAAGATGAGAATCCAACGAATCACAGTAGTGTCCATGCCTCCTGTTAGCTGGTCAAACATATCATACTACCTTCATCAGGTAATGTAGGGTTTCCCCTGCTGATCCATAGGCCACTTTTAACAATTTGTTGTTTGCACAATTACCCTCTGAAATGACACTCTAATGATATGTATTATAATTTTCTGCTCTGCAGATCCTTCCACTGATACAGAAGTACAAAGTTCTGCATTTGAACAAGACAGATGCACGGCTAGCTAACAATGGCTTGCCATTAGAGATTCAAAAGCTACGCTGCCGTGTAAATTACAATGCACTCCGCTTTACTTCACAGATTGAAGAATTAGGTCGAAGACTCTTGCAAATGCTGCGTAAAAATGGCCCATTCTTGGTTTTACATCTTCGTTATGAAATGGATATGCTGGCTTTCTCTGGTTGTACTCATGGATGTAGTGATGAAGAGGCAGAGGAACTTACCAGAATGAGGTGACCTATTGTGTACAATGATTGAAATATTATTTCCTTATCAAGTTATTTCCAGGGTTGGTTTTGTCTGTCATGATCTGCAATGTAGTTTTTCTTATGACAATATTTGCAAGGTTGGTCTTGACTAGCATGATCTGTTTCCTTTCTCAGGTATGCATATCCATGGTGGAAGGAAAAAGTCATAAATTCTGATCTAAAACGACTGGATGGGTTATGTCCGTTAACGCCTGAAGAGACTGCATTGATTTTGCAAGCACTTGATATCAATAAAAACATCCGAATTTATATTGCAGCTGGTGAAATATATGGAGGAGAGAGGAGAATGACTGCTCTGTCTGAAGCTTATACTAAGATGGTATGTAGCATAATTGAAAGGGTTCCTTGCCTTGTATGGTGTTTGAAGTTGTTTCTTCCATTTTCTATCGCCTATCTTAATGATCAAAGTTTGACAGGTTAGAAAGGAAATGCTTCTCAATCCTGAGGATTTGAGGCCTTTCCAAAATCATTCATCTCAAATGGCTGCTCTGGATTACTTGGTCTCTCTGGAGAGTGATGTGTTTGTTCCAACATATGATGGGAATATGGCAAAAGTTGTTGAAGGGCACCGCAGGTAATGCGAGATAGCTTACCATTCTTTCTATATAAGAAGCTGTTGTGGTTTAGTTTGGTATCTTAATGATGATGGAGGAATTTTACTTTTCTTTTCAAAGATCACTTCATCACTGTTTGAATTAAAGTTCCATTGTTAGTTTGCAAATGGTTATGGAATATACTAAATTTCTCTTCACCAGGGACTTGATTCTTATGCATGGTGCAATGTGTACTGCAGATTCTTAGGATTTCGTAAAACAATCTTGTTGGATCGGAAGAGCCTAGTTGGACTTCTAGACCGGTATAGCAATGGTTCCTTAAACTGGGATGAATTCTCCCTTGCAGTTAAGGAAGTACATTCTGAGCGGATGGGTAAACCAACAAAAAGAATAGTTATTCCTGATAGACCCAAGGAAGAGGATTATTTTTATGCCAACCCCCAAGAATGCTTGCAGCAGCCTTTGGATGGTGATAACAGATCTTTTTAGCTATTCCATTATTTTATTATTTATTGGACGAGTTCTCTTGTCCCTACAAGATGATACTTTTTGAGTTTCAGATGATGTGCGAGAATCCATCTGCTTGGTTACATTATTAATTCTTTGGAGGAGTTATTGTTTGTCTATCTTTAAAAGAGGATTCTTTAGACTGTTTCCTGAAAACTCGGAGCTAAAGAACTTGAGAATATTGAGATGGGTGGCTTCATGAACTTCTCCTAGATATCACATCTGCATGTGTTCAAATGTAAGGACTGCTTCTGTGTTGTAAATGCAATCTAGTTGCGAAGTTGGTGGGTAGAACATCATCTAAGTGAGTAAAGCAAACCTGTAATTGCAGCTAGATCAAATCAACCCAGCCTTTAAGATAAGATCTATTCAGTGAGCTGCCTGATTGTGTACAGCTTTTGGCTTGATGCCAGAAAAGGTATAACCACACCTATTGAAGTGTATGGAAGACAGCTCATAGCTTGCAGATTCAAGAACGAAATTTATTCATGTCAGATTGCTTCTACAGGCATTATCCAATATCAGATTCAGATGGGTAATTGTCTCTTGGACGAATATGAGGAAAGAGGTTCATAGTTTGATATTTTGTTGACTATTAATGTCTAGTTAATCCCTTCAATTTTTTTTGCATACACTGGAAGTCACATAAGCAAATTTGTGCTTACACTACAGCTTGTTATTAGAATAAGTACCTGAACTCCTATGTGTACAAAGGGAAATTTATGCTAGTGAAGCACTTTTTATTTAAATCTTATCAAACTGAGTTGCAAATGGTTTTTGGCCTATGAGGCAATGGCATGGCTGGCTACAAGCTGACTAGTAATGCAATCTTGGTATGTTCATCAATTATGTGGACCTGATTCAGCTATAACCATTCTAAAGACAGAATTGTATGATTCAACATTTACAAAACCATTCTAGAGTCAGAATTGTATATCCCAATATCTACAAAAAGTAGGATAGTTCTTCACTTCTACGTCCATTATGTCTCATGAGTTAGAATTGAGGTTATAGGAGTCGAGTCTGCCCCTTTTCTTTCATGGAAATATGAAGTAAATATATTTGTGTGAAAGTTCAATATGTGGATAATTTTAAGGCTAAAACATATTGGGCTTCGGAAACAGAAAGTAATAGCCAACACTTAAAGGGAAAGACACGTATAATTTTAACATGGTGAACAGCAATTAAGTAATAATATGATAATCCAATAAAATTGCCAATTGGAGTGCAAATTACCCCTCTGGTCCTAACATTCTTGGTGATTCTTATAGATGTGGCATACCTCTGTGATGGGATTTAGTTTCTTGCCTCCTTTCCTTGGTACAAAAGTGATGGGTTTTGACCGATTCCTTTGCCATTATTTCCCAAATCAATTCCTGATTCATGTTCATTTGTTTTGTATTTATAAACCTTTCTTGCTTTTAAGCATGGCTAGATTTGAGATTCCGGGGCCATTTGCATAGGTTTTGTAGCAGTTATTGTCAGATGGCAGATCACTGACGTGATATACTGCTTCTACACCTTGGTTTGGTGTCTAGTATACTTCAAATGCTACACAGATTTTACAATGTTAGTTTTATATGGTCATTTAACCTCCCACTGTGCAGCTGGTATTTAGAGAGAGTGAGAGTTGTATGATCCTTATTTGACTCATCCATACCTCCTGCATTTGTAGCTGGTGATCGAGGAGTCATGTACACGGAGCACGCTCATTGGGGTCAAGTCCTGGGTAACGAGAGATGGTTCCATTTTTCTTGAGGCCTTGTATGCTTCGCAATCTGGTGGTATTTCTAAATCAGCTTGTGGACGTGCCATGAGTGGGGCATTACATAAGCTGGGGGATGTTGTATAAACCTCTTATACATTTAATTTATTTGTGCTGGACAGGCCAATATGATGCTTTCTACTACATCTTTTTATCCGTCTGATATTGCAGATCTGTTGCAAGGGTTTCAATTCGTAATGTTATTAAAGCTCTCCTTTTATGTATCTTGTTAGCAAAATTGCCACGTCATGGATGTCCATATACTCTATTGTAACCTCTTTCAATGGTTCAATTGCCTAACGTAGCGTCTTACTCATAATCTCTGTAATGTTTCTAAGCTTACAAGGTAGGACAACCATTCTTAATAAAATATTATATATTTATTATTGGTATTTACTTTGATTACCAGTCTACCCTTGTTACATAATATTTTGGCTGTGTTCCCAGTAGAAACAGTTAGTAAATTTAAGCTTAGAACAAGGACAATAATATTGAGGTTGCAAGCACCAGCAATTTTTTTTCTTTCAAATAGATCATTTGGCCCATTTCCGCAGCAGAGAATCTGGAAGAGGAGTGCATGGGGCGCTTTTGGTGTTAGTACTGGCTTCATTTGTTTACCTTCTTTTGAAAATAAAAAGCTACATTTATTAGACAAAAGAGCAAAATTACAAAAGAGGGGTGGATAAAGAGTCATCAATCCTCCCAAAATACCAACTTAATTTTTTTTGTAACATTAATTTCTTGAGAGGGAGATCAACTATGTAGTGAAATAACTTGCACAAGAGAAGAATATAATAGGAAATTTGTTGCAAATACTCAATAATAATTAAGAATAATAAGCCACTTCGAGGGGGCAAACCTCCAAAAGTCTTCAGCAAGAACATAACTCACAATATGATGATGAATTATTACTCACTATCTCTTATATATACCATACATATGCCTTAAATGCCATCTAATTAAGGATTGTGTTAGCCACTAGTCAGTTACACATATCTCAATACAATTAATGGGTTAAGGGTGTAGCATGTTCCCCCTTTTTAGAGAAGCGTTGTTTTCAACATGGATCAATTGTGGATGTTTTTACACAAAATCTTCATTTTCCTGCGTAACATCTTTGATTGGAGGATTTCTTCTATTTGATCAAATGCTCTATGATTGCCCTTGTACATAGCCTGTAAGTGCGTGTTTGAAGGATTCCCCCAAGTTCCAAAGTCATTCTGACCTCATCAAGCTTTGATGACTTTTCTTGCATTGAAACTCTTGGTTCGATAACCTTCTTCAAGCAAGAAACATGTAAGATATTTTTGTTGACTTAGGTAACTTTGATTTATGTGCCACATCGCCATTCCTTTGCAAAACCTCATAGGGGACATAATATTTGGGTGCAACAAGCTTGTTATCCTTATTTTGATGTTTTAGTAACATTTGTTTATATGGTTGTAATTGCACAAAGACCTAATCTCCTACTTCAAAAGTCCTTTAATTATGGTGCTGATTAACTTGATTTATTATGTTTTGTGCTATTGCCAAGTTCTTCTTGAGACTAGAGAGTGCCTAGGGGAGTCCTCCAAATACATGAGGTACAATGAGGCCCAAGTCTGTGAACACTAGCCCATTGAAGGGATGTGGCATAACTGATTAAGCGAACACCACTTCACCTTGTGTCTAGAATCATTCGGGGTCCCAAGGTGGTTCTAATGACTATGTAGCTAGATTGAGGTACAA
This sequence comes from Cunninghamia lanceolata, assembly GCA_027924645.1. NCBI lineage: Eukaryota > Viridiplantae > Streptophyta > Pinopsida > Cupressales > Cupressaceae > Cunninghamia > Cunninghamia lanceolata. The sequence continues at coordinate 729,023 of BSBN01001319.1, read as the reverse complement.
CTTTCGCTCCCCCCCTTTGATATATCCTGCTATAACACGTGGTTGAGATCCTCCCTAGGGGTGATGAAATCCCCAACAGGCCTCCTAAAGGGAATAACACTATTCACTTTTGATCCCCCCTTTTGATATACCCTGGTAGAACACGTGGTTGAGATCGTCCCTAGGGGTGATGAAATCTCCAACAGGTCTCCTAAAGGGAATAAACACTATTCACTTTTGATCCTTAGGTTCACATGAAGCGCAAGGGGAGAGCATATATGAGATAATGTTCCTGGGATTGAACAAATAAATACAAGGATAATGAAAGGGCTTTTGATCTCCAAGCTCACCAAAAGGTGTAAGGAGAGAGCATACACCCTTTTCAAAATCCACAGACAAAGCAAACAATGTTTAATTAATGTCCCCCTAAATTAAACTAAGTGCCTAGATTAGTGATAAAATAATTTCTTTGACATACGAATCTGCAGCAACTTGTTAGTAGTTTCAATGATTTGATCTTTGGTAAGCGAAAGCTACAAATTAGATTGAAAAAAATAATCTTGGGACAAATATTTTTTGCAAAAAAATATTTTAGAAATGATAATGAAACCTTACAAAATCAGAAAATAATGTTATAATGCAGTCATAAAAAGGTATGCTCATCACAAGATTGTAATTTCAGATACATTTTTTTACATAGTCGACATAGATCTGATTATTTTGAAACTTTTTTAATCTGAAAATAAAAATACAAAGAAGAGAGCCCTACTACTTTTTTGAGACCTTTCTAGAAATATAAAAATGTCTGAAAAATTCCCCGATTTGCACCCAAAAATGCAGATTTATGAAAAACCTACTGTCAACAAAGATCTGATTATGTTTTACCTTATTTGATCTCAAAAATAAAACTGTAAAGAACAAACCCCCATTAGAATTTCAAAATCTTTCTAGAAATGTAAAAATTTCTAAAAGATTTGTTGATTTGTGCCCAGAAATATAGATTTATGGAAAATCATAAAATCATTATAATTAACACAAAAATGATGATAAAAACATGTTTTTTCTATTGTAGCTTCCTTAGATGATTTAAAAACTTTTGCCAAAATATTACAAAAAAATTCGTAGCCGTTTGGAAGATATGATGAAATTTTTAGAAATTAGGGTTTTGTCCAAAAATGACATAAACCTGCAACAAAAAGTTAACAAAACTTGTAAAAAACAAGCTAGATCAAGGGATGCGAGTCAATAAAAAATAACCGTGTGCATTGAAATGAAATCCAAAAAATCATGCAAGACAATAACATAAAGATAGACAATGCAAATATTACCTCCAAACCTTGCAAAAAATCAGACTTCTAATAGGACAGAATGGAGTGCACCCAAGCTCCATTGATTTGTCCTATGGATGTATTGTGGGTTGCTCACACAACCAGCATAACCAGAAAATGATATGAGATAAATGAAAAATGAGAGATATGCATGCATATGGAAATTTGGTGAGAGTGTGAGGGTTTGAAATGAAAATAAAAGTTTAATTTATAAATAGAGAGGGAATCAAATGGATAGCCAAGATTAGAAGGGTGAGGGATGAGGTGGATGGCTACGATTGAAAGCCAATTTTAGTGCTCATGATGCACCATAAATGAGGATGACAGATGACTAAAATAAGGAAGTGAGTGCGAATAAATAAGATTTTTAATTGATTTTGGAGATGATGTGCTTATGACATACAATTAAGGAGGTTAAAAATAGGGATGCGAGTGGAAAAATTTAAATAATAAAATTATTTAAATTATGAGACAAGTGGCATGTGAGAGCTAATTTAAATAAAATTTTTATTTATTTAAATTAGTTGGAGGAATATGGCAATTAAATAAATAAAATTTATTTAATTTAGAATAAGAGGAGGTTAAATGGATAAGAGGGATTAGTTAAATAAATATAATTTATTTAATTAATGGAAATGATGTAAGGGGTTATAGAACAAGATGTGTTGCAAGATGATGCAAGATAATGTCGAAAGGCAATATCGTAAGACATGGTCAATTTTAGGTGTCTACAAACACCATTATGCTATGGACTATAGGGAATTATGTGCTGAGGATCAATGCCCTTAAAGGCACAAAACTGTTCAAACATGTTGTTGACATATTCCTCCCATTATCTGTACGCAGAATCTTGATGGCCTTCCCGGATTGTTTCTCTTCAAAATCTTTGAAGTCTTGAAAAGACTTAAAGACCCCAGACTTCTGCTTGAGAAAATAAATTCAAGTGTATCTAGAACATATCTAGCCCTACTAAAAGAAGGATGTGGAAATGGTCCTGTCAAATCACCGTGTACCAACTCTAGAAGCTGTGTAGCCCTCCAAGCTTTGCCTTTATCATATTAGATAATGGTGTTTAAGTCTTGTATTTGTCTTTGTTTATACTAATATATACATATGTTCTATTTATATATTAAATTATATTATGTTATATATACTTATAAATAAAGTATATATACTTTTTGTTTCTTGCTTCTTTATATATACTCATTTATATAAATAAAGTACACATACTTTTATTCATATTTCTTTTTAGTATTACTGATTTATCTATTTTTATAGTATTGTTTCTTAATTTTTCTTTATACATACTGTATTTATATTTATTATTATTTATTTTTAAGTATTTAAATTTATCATTTCTTTTAGTATTCTTCTTTAACTATTTTTATATGTTTTGTTTCTACCTCATTTCTTTATACATTATTTATAAGTATATATATCTATTTTCTCCTTTTATTATTTTTGGTTAATATATTACAATTGTGCCTTGTCCCACGCGCCCCTTAATCTCTCCTTTTTATGTAACCTTCTCTGCAATCTTATCACTTTTTCATTCTCCTCGTTTTGTCCTGATGATGGATCATTGAGTGTGATCCGAAACGTTGACAAAAAAAAATAAAACACAGTGTTTCCAGAAGCTTTTACACTAAATCACTTTGTACCAACTCCAGAAACTGTGTAGCCCTCCAAGCTTTGCCTTTGTCATATTTCTCCTCAAGATGCTTACCAAGAATGCATCCATGACAAACTCCATCAGAAAATTGAATTGAAGGCAACCCTGAAACCATGTCTTATTGACAGAGCTGCTGCAAGTAGCGGTAATTCAAGTGACAAAACCGTTGATGCCACAAATGACTCATCTCATTTGAGTGAGTGAGTAGTAATTTCAAATGAGAGTCAGGAACAAAGTGAGAAAACTGATACAATCTGGAATGATGATCTGCTTTTCTCACAACAACTATAGACCCATCGTGCAACTCACTGATTACCACTTTGTCTGGAGTGAACTCAACCCACTTGCGAGAGCTAGTGTGAGTGGTCTGATAGACATACATAAGATAGAATGCAAAGAACGTCATGAAATATTCCTTCACCTACGTCAACATACCCTCTCCCATGCACTTCAATAGGAGTGTCATCACCCATGAGTATGATAGGCATAGAACATGGCTCTAAGGAGGCAAAACCATCCTGTGAAGAAGCCATGTGGTGGGAAGCACCTAAGTCAATTATCCAGGGATTTGGTTGTGAAGCAATAGCAAATAAGACCTTGCCCTTTCCTTTCCCCTTACTCTTTTCTATGTCCTTTGAAGATCCTTTTGATGAACTCTATTAGACATAACCAGACACCTTGATATTGTTCTTCTTAAGAAGATGTGAAAGGCGATCAATCTGTTTCTTTAAACACTTATGTTCATCATGGCCATGCCTTTTACAATAATAACACTTGACCTTCTCCTTTTTAGGTTGATCACCTTTTGATGAAGAGGTCTGATTAGCTACATTTGAGGCAGTTGTTTATGATCTTTCTTCTTTTCTCCCTGGTTCTTTTGTTTCTTGTCTTGTTTGCCAGACCCCTTCTATCATTTTGTGCCTTGATTTGCAGCCAAGGCATGTGACTTGGAGGGTTTAATTGTACCTATGTGAACCAATTTAGCTTGCTCCTTAGTGAATTTTGCAGCAAACTCATCTAGTGAAGACATTTTATAGTTGGAACCAAGAGCACATTTTGTAACATAAAAGGTAGAAACAAAGACAAAATAGTTCAGACCAAGCTTAGAAAGAATACTCAAGATCAATTGTTTGTCTTATTTTTCTATTCCACACTGTTTCAACTGTGATATGATGGCTTTTAATTTTGTGAAGAAGTCTTGTATGTGTCAAAATTGCTAGGACTCAACCCTATGAGTTCATTCTCCAATTGATGACCCCTTAATTTATCTTGCTTACCAAAGAGGCTTTCCAGTGTGGTCCACACATCATTGGGTGTTTTAGAAAATTCAATATGAAAAATTAAGTCAGGAGAAACTGACATACACATAATACCAAAGGCTTCATCACATTTGTTAAACCATTTTATCTTTTCTGCATTATCTTGGGGTTCTATTTCAAGTCCCATTGTAATTGTGTGATATCCATGCATTTTGAGATAGATTATCGTCTTTTATCTCCATTCAAAATAGTTATATGGTGTTAAAACAAGAACTGTTGAAGCATCCATTTATGCAGAAAAGTAAATTGAAATGTAGAAAGAGAAGTGCGAAAAAAGAGACACATGAGACACCCCCCCTTTTTACTAGTTTCTAAAATGACCCCCCCAGAAAATTACAATGTTGGTACTTTATAATTAGTGCGATTTACAATCCAATAATCAGATTTTCATACAAGGCCCAAAATGGCCAAAACATTGAAACTACATCTCATGTATAATATGAGATCAAACTGAGAGCACCAATGTAGAGTACAATATGAACCTAGAAAAAATGACACCCAAAAAGGAGTTTGTTTGCATAAGTTATGGCTCCCGAAAGGTCTCAAAATGAGAACTGCGCAACAACTTCTGAGAGAATCTACAATTTCAGGAAATCTAGAGAGTCAAATAAAAAACCCAACTTCACCACAATGTAGACTGCGAAATTATACCCCAAATAAAAAAAATTGCATCAAAAAAGGAGTTTGTATGCACTTAAGTTACAACCGTTTGAAGTTGGACTGCCAAATCAAAAGTGCAAATGGAGAGGGGTCGGCTTGTTAATGGTTGTTTAGACATCAAATTTGAGACAATATTTTGTGACGATCATATGAACATCAAATTTGAGACAGTGTTTTTGACGGTCAGATGAACATCAAATTTAAGACAATGTCTAGTGACGGTCATTTGACTGTCAAATTTAAGATAGTAAAAAAAAATCTGCAGCCGTATGGTATAGATGTTGTACGACCTAGTGGTGAAAAAAATTGGGCTCAAAAAATTGTAGACTCTGATTTCGATAATTTGACAGTTGATCTTAAGTTTTTTAGACCTTTTGAGCACGATGGCGAGGTCCATTTGGGCTGAAGATGCTCTGATTTGACGGCTACCTCAAGAAACCTCTTTGAAAACCTCTGTAGCAACTGGGTCCTCTGATCTCTAATTTTGGTGAAACAAAAGCCAATCTTGACTTTTCTGAGCCTTTTGGACACTATGGAATGGCCAAAAATACCTTCAGGATTACCAAAAAGCTACAACCACCCAAATCTCACAAGAACACAAATATGCATGCCAAAATAATATAGATGCCTATTTTCCCTCTAAACTATTATGATTCTCCAGATCATCCAAGGATGCAAGAGAAGAGCATACTAGGTTTTTGAGAAAATATTAGCAATCTAATAGTCCCAAATCTCTCAAATAATAGGATCACAAAAAATGAACTAAACCAAACAAACTAGCTTTAATACCATGTTAGATTCTATGAGAAGCGAGAAGTGAGAACTGAGTCAGGATCTAATGTCGGTCGTAGATCACATACACTCCAGTTGACAAATGATTGAAGATCAAAATAGCAGAATGGAGAGAGAATCCTGAAAGAGAGAAAACAAGAAATAACAAGAAAATTTTGGGAATGCTCACATTACTCTCACTGACTAGTTATCAAACTAGTTAAGGTGAGAGGAGAGTAATGTATATATAGCAAATAATGGGCAAATAAATCCAAGAGGTGTAGTAACTCCAACTACCCAAAATAGGCAGAAGTTTTACCTACTTGGTAAATGCCAAAATACATGGTTATTCCAACTTAGATAAAAGCAAGTAAATACTTTATGAGAGGTGGTATACAAATCCAAAAGAGGGTGTGAAACTCAACTGCCCAAGTGTGGGAGAGAGTGACACATGTAGTTGATGGATTTAGCCATGTGGCCTCATAATAACCAAGTCTAATAACCTAAGAAAACTTAATAATGTGTAGGAAAAAGAAATATCCATAAGGAAAATAAAAAAATCTACACTAACAATAGACATGCAAATTGTAAATAGTTTTTTTAAGTTTGATTTGGTTCTTAAACTAGGAAATAGAGTAACTTTGCATTTTGTAGAAGTGTAAATTGTAAATGATTTTCGGAGCCTACAATTGTCCTTGGGTCAAAGCCTATGGTTGGTTGTCATTTTGCATAATGTGATATGCTAATGGAATTTGAAGCCTGAGAGGATGTAGGTTGCAACTACAATTCAAAACTTGAATCTGAGCTAGTGTTGCAGGTTGCAAGTTGCAACCCATTTCCAAAGTTTGACCCAAGTGTAGGTCCTTTCCTGAAGTCTTAACTTTTGGTAGTTTTGGCTCTTTTGCTTCTCATAATTTTGAGATATCAAAGGGATGGCCTATTATAAATGTTGTAAGGTTTTTTCAACGGTCTTAGAGATCCTAACTCTTCTCCTTATCTCCTTTTCCATGCCAACCATGGTGTTTAGTCTCATAGAATTGTTAAGTCTTCCACTTGTGTCACCTTGCATTATGTATTGGTGTGCATGCTAAGTGTGTCATCATTAGTTGTTATGACACGTTGGGCATGTTATAGTGTAGTGTGGTAGCTTAATGCCATTTTTGTATCATAACAAATTTGTTTAGTCCATTTTTAACCATTAATGTATTGAGCATAATCTTGGGGAATTACATATGTCTTGTTGCTTTTTCTTAATTATCTTCATGATAACCTACTATTATTGTAAGCCTGTACTATTCTTCAATATAATATTTATGGTTATATGTTTCTATCTCATATTTTATAACAATTCCAATAATTCTAATTGATAATTTGTAGAAATACACTTAGATTTTAATTTATGTACCATCCTATCCTATTTTTCAATCTTAAGATTTCATTTTCTATTAATCTCTAATTGAACCTATTTACACCAAATAACAACCTGAATTTTATGCTTAGTGCTAGCAAATTTTAATCTACTAGGATAAAAAGTATTGTCATACTCAAAATATTCTCCTAAATCAATTATATAATCAATCAACTCTTTAGGATCCAAACTACTAACATAATTAGAAATATCAACTTGTTCTCTTACCAATATTGGAATTTTCCTTCAACATTTGTTCTTCTCCATCTTCTTTTTCAATTGTAATTTCTTCAACTTGTTTAGTTTCATCATCATTTCATCAACTCTAGAGTTATGACCCCTTCTTTTGTCCTCTTCAACAACATCTAATCTAATCTAGACATTTCTCATCATATTAAACATTTCCTCAATTAACTCAAAAATATAGAGTCCACCTTGACATCTATCTATTCTTCTAGGAGGCATCTTTAGTTTAGATCTTTGGCAAATTATCCTAGTGCAAATTGCCCCATAGTTTGCAGTCTATTCATAACTAGCTCTCAACACAACAATGGATCTTTTACCCAACAACTAAGTTATAGAAGACCCTCACCAAGGAATATTCTACCCAACAACTTAGTGATGGAAGACTCTAATCAATTCTCATTTTTAAGATTCAAATACCATCTAATGATCTTTCTCAAGATTCAAAGCTTGTTATGATCTAATGTTCTCACATAATCTCTCTTCTCAGGATTCAAATGATTTCTCTCATACTATCTAATACAATAATGATTGGAGGGTCCAATTAAGGACTATCTAATCATGTAGCAAATCTAAACACTTAACAAAATTACACATTATAATAATAAAATCCACACAAATGGAAAATTTATTAATATTGATTCATACAAATAACAATAACTTCATGAGATTGATACATGCTAGGCCTCAACTTGTTGGTTAAAAAATATATCTCATGAGAACTCAAACTTATCATATTCATTATGTTCTTGAGACTATTTTCCCAAAGATTATTAACTATCTTTATTCTCCTCACTATCATCAAATGATATTAGACTTCCATTTATATAGATCGGTGTAGAATGATATGTGCTACATGAAAATGAATTACACTATGATAGGGGATTGAGATAAGGACTAACAATCCCAAAATTAATTGAATTTATCCTTAATTAGCCTTGGAATTGCACACATCACCTTTGTATCATGTAGGTTCATTGATAATGTGTAGATTCACCTTCATCAATGTACCTTGGGCTAGGAGTCTCTAAATTCAATGTGGTTTCATATTCGACCCCTCTCAGGACCCAAAATGAAGTAGGTAACCTTAGGAATTGGTGCAAGGTTCAAATACTTGCCCCAAAGTCTAATCATGCCTATGTAATATAATGCATGGTTCAATTAAGGTACTTAAGATAATGAACATAGATGTAATTATAAGAAACACATAAAATTTTAATAGAATATGTAAGAGGCTTTCTAGGACTTTGTTCCAAACTACAACTCAACATATGTTACTATAGAAAATGTGGTAGGAAATTTTGTGATCATGCCTATAGTGATTGGTTTGAAACTTGAATAGAGAGACAACAAATGTAGTGAGATGTAGTTTTAGAAACTTGCCACACATTATTATAAAATGACTAGAAACTTGAAAATGCCTGCAAAACAAAAAAAATAGAATAAACTAATTTTTTGGTTGATGCAAAATTGCTCTTAAACCTTAGATGCACCTACATCAATTTGTGTTGTTTCCTAATGCTATCTTTATCTAGTAGAATAGAAAGAAAAATAAAATATTTTAAACATGAATAGAATTAGATTTTGGACATTAGATGGATGAATATAAATAAAATTTCCATGTAATCTAATGTATGTCCAAAAACTAAGGATCAATTTTCTATGATTGATAAACATTCTATGAGGATTTTTGGCTGTAGATGTATTTGATTTGAAGGGAAAGAAATTTTTAGGAAGAGGATTTTTTTGTGTTTTCTTAGCCACAAAATAGGAGAAGAGTGGCTAAGAATGCAAACATATTCATCCACAACCAATCAACCATTATAGTAGTATGGAGGGCCACTTCTATTGTCACATCATCTGAGTGGAATAAAGAATCTCATGGTATTTTGGAGTATATATGTTTCCATAGATCAAGTTTTCCAATCAATGTAGAATTAATTTTTAGATGATTGATAAAACATGGTTGACTCACTATCCTAAGAGTCATATTGTTAATGATTTATCATTTGGACTACAACCAGTTGGCTATATATATATATATATATATATATATATATATATATATATATATATATATATATATATATATATATATATATATATATATATATATATATTTGGTATTGAATTAATTTCCTACAAAATAGCTATATGGTTTTTAATGCCTTGAGCCAAGTTAGTTGTTTTAATTATAATTCATAGTCATGCTCCTAGACATGTTAGTAGCCTAACTTTTAATATCCAATGTGACATCAATATATATAGACTATATTTATTAATCAAAATAACTCTAAGAAAATGAAATTTGAAATTTTACAATTTATATATTTGTAAAGGAAAACAAATTTTCCTAAAGCCTAGTCTAGGCTAGAATCCAATAAAATGCATACACATAAGCACAATTAACCTAGACTAATTAATGAATGTTAGTTGGGAGTGATAATCTAATAATTTGCAACAATTAAATATAGGTTATATAAATAGGAATAATGATACTTAGGTCTATGATGAAAGTGCACTAAATATGAGATGGATCTGAATTTAATTTGCCTTAGGATTAGGAAGAACAAACGACATTATGGTATTCACCTTGGAATCATAAATGTTTGTTCACTTTGTGCAAAGATAAATCCAGGGATTAGGTACACATTTATGCAGTTATTGATTTGTCATGTACCTATGAAGTTATATTGTAAAACCTATAGAATTATATTCTTCCCTTTGCTTATCGTGTCTTTGTATCTTTTTCTTCTTTTGAATATTTGAGGGCTAGTAGTATTTAAGAATACCTTGGTAGGGATATCAGTATGCCAGAAGGGGACATGTTCTTCTAGACCAACCTACATAAATGTGTAGAAATGATTGAATATAACAATATTTAGTCATGCATATGCCTCTCATAATGCTTGTGTAGATCTATTGATTCTTTTTATTGCACTAATTGAAGTGTAAAATGTGAATGATATGCGAATATAACTCTCAAATCTTAAGGATGTCTAAAATGGATGCATCTGATGTCTTTAAATGTAAGGACATACAAACACATCGTGCAAATTTATGTTTAGTTGACCCTAGGCAGGAATTGTATAGGCGAGAGTTGGCCATATTTAAGTTTTAAAATTTGAATTTCGGAAGAATGAGTCCATGACCACAATGTTGTCCCCATAATTAAGAACTTGTCCTAGAATAGGAAAGCAGTCAAATTGAAGTGGGTGATGTGTATGGGAATATGTGCATGTATAGGTATGATAAAAGAGTGGATATGGCAAATGTACATAAGAATGTGCAAAGCATAAGGATAAGATAAGGGGTAGGTGCATAAAAATGTGTGTAAGGTGACATAAGGTAGAGGATCCGACTTTGTGTAAGATTACGTCATTTGTTAATATGTCAATGTATCAAAGCACTCTCAAAATGAACACAAAACCAAATAAGAAGTGGCATAGATATGCAAATTTCACCATTACAATATTAATATCCACTAGTAATCAAAATAAAGTATGAGACTATATATTAATGTCCACTAATAACTTTAAAAAAATCAAATTTACTAAAGCATTGTAGCTTAATTAGTTGAGCATAACTAGTGAGGATGATAGTATGTTCCTTGATTTCACCATCCACCAAGATTTGAATCCTTCAAAGGTGCAATAAATTAAGGATGAGGGTAAGATCATGCCCTAGGGGACTTTAATGAAATAAATACCCCTTAATACTTAGTTCTCAACTAAAGACATATCAACTTAGGTTAATGCTTCCAAATACGAGCAAATTACAATTATGGTTTGAAGATAATTAGAGACCTCAAACATACAACATAAATTTGAAATTTATATGTTAATATTCTATTCTAGGTCACAGAATCCAAGGCCATGTCTCAATGACACCAACCCACGACAGCTTTGGCAAAATTAAAAGATTGTAAACACTTGGGACTCACGAGCTGTAATATGGGGACTTTGCAGTGGACGCCCACGATTTAATAGCTTTGGACCCTGTTTTAGTGAGATTGAAGTACCCCCAATCTCTTGAGTCTTCAAGGAAAATCAGGCTCTTCCGGCTATAAGAACTTGCATTCCCATTCGTTTCGGGCAACTCAATCTTCTTCCGTATGTATTTCTTCAGAGAAGTAGAATATTGTGAGATCATGGGGCTAAGGAATTATGTGTCTCCAACTGTAATGAATATATTAGGGATGTTAGTCATTTGCTTTTGCTTCAACAGGCTGAATTTTAACGGTAGGTACCAGAATACGTTAAAGTTGAAGGAGAAGGTGACCCATTTGGAGTTTTATATGCACGACATAGTTATGGTGAAGAATGCAACATCAGTCCAAGTGGCACCAGAGAAGCCTGTAAAAATTTCTGGTGGGAGTTCTTTTTTCGGCCCAGTGTATGTTATTGATGATGCCCTAACTGAGACCCCTCACCCCAATTCAAGAGTGTTGGGCAGAGCACAGGGAATGTATGTAATGTCATCACTAGGAGAATTGAGCCTGCTCATGGCTCTCACTTACTCTATAGAAAGTGGGAGGTACAAGGGCAGCTCTCTGAGCATTGTGGGGAAGAACATGGTGTTGAGAGAGCAGAGAGAGTTTCCAATTGTGGGAGGAAGTGGGCAGTTCAGGATGGCCAGAGGTTATGCATTTGCTCACACTTATTCAATTCAAGTGCCTAATGCTGTTATTGGGTACAATGTCACTGTCTTCCACTATGGAAAACAGGTGTGCCCCAAACACAGCCCTATTATTATTTGTCATGTATCTTTTTGAAGGCATGATCCATATGTGGCAACAGTATTGAAATTGCCTCTGCTGCTTCACATTTTACTGGGACAGGGAGTTAGTCCCTGCCAACAGTTTAGGGCGGGCAGCAGACAATCACTTAATGTCTAAAATAAGTACAAATTTTGTGTTACTGGACATTGCCATAACCATTGTTTTATTGCCAAAGACAACGTAACCTAATGCATATCTATGTTTAATATAGATTTGTTTTTGTAATTTTGTTATTTTCTAGGGATTTTCTTTGTGTATTTTCAAGGTGACCATTATGAACAATTATTAAATTAATAAGATTTTATTTATTTCTTTTAGTAACTGTTTAAAATAAGTTATAGGGGCCACTTGACAAGGTTATAAGAGGCAGGGCTTAAATTTGACAGTCGACCTGCTTGTCAAGCAATTTTTTTATGACAGTTATCTATTCAATGCTGTCTTTAAAATACTATGACATACCTTAGTATAAGTAAATTATATAAAAGCCAAATGTATATATCATCATAATCCTATATATATTTTGATAGTTTGTCCAAAATCTCTCCTTTCATATGATAGTCTTTTTAAAAATTTGATTGTATTTTACAACAAAAATGCCTAAATACAACTATACAACTGTCAAATTTAAGCCATGTATTAAGAGGTGTGAGTTTGTGTCGATTGGACACAATCATGTCTCTTCGTTTGAAAATATTATGAATAGCTACAAGAAGTTTTGTTGAAGTTAAAAGGATGCCGAAACTAAATGTTGGGCATTGTTCAAACAATGATATCAACCAAGCAACACGAATTTTACAAAAGAATGACACCACTAAAAGGGTACCAAAGTCTCTAGATCTGGCAATTTTCTTCCATACTTCTAGATAATCTTGCCAAATCTTGATCTAGTCTAAGAAAGAAAGGCCATTATGGCAAACAATATACAAGGGAAACCTACAATACCCACAACTTTCACCCAAGACATTAGCAATCAAAGAATGAATGAACATTTTTTTGTGATACATATGTGACATCAACATGTCACAATGCACACCTATGCACTCAAGATGTTGCGACACAAAGAAATGACATGTTGTGCTTTGCACACTTGCCCCACCTTTTACATGGGCAAAATGGGGACCCCCTCTTTTGCTGAGTCTTAGCTTTCTGCTTTGCACTTTTGGAAGCTTTGCAAGTTTTGGGAGTTTGGCATCTGAAGTCTTTTGGTAATTTGGTCTTTGTACAGCTTGCAAGATGGTTATCTTTGAAAAATCTTCATTTTGACTTAATTGGTGAAATTGTGGAGTTTTTGAGCTTATTTGCATATAAAGCTTCCCATTAAGTTAGGATTAAAGGCTTGTTCGTATTCTTTTGCAGGAGTTTTCACTCTTACTGCATATTGCGAAGGTTTATTGGTCATCTAAATTTATTCCAATGAACCTTAAAAGCCCACAATCCATCTAAACTCGCAAAGGTGTGTTCCATCCTATGTTAAAATGGGACTTTGAACCTCTAGTGCATATTGTGAAGATCCACTCAACGTCGGGATATATCCTGTTCATAGTAAAAGTCCCGCATCCTTTGTCAACCAGCAAATAAGTTTGTCAAACAAGTGAATGTGGATGTTTCTAGTCCTAAGGGACATTGTGGAGAAATGATGACCATTAGGATTTATCCTGATAAGCCTAGAACTCTTGCATATCCGGGTGATGTCACTAGCTCCGCATGCGACATTAAGTGTTTGTCACTCTGTCAATCTGGCATGCACTTATTGTTGAGCTCCAAGGTACATTAGCCTGATTCAACATCTCTTTCATCACTTTATGCATTTGAATACCAAAAATCATAGAGCGCCTATCAAATTCGAAGTGTCTTATGATGAGAATTGCACCCCTTTGATGGCATCCAGTTGATAAGTTGGTCTTCTTTGATGTGCTTTAAATCACCCTCTTGCAAGCACATATGAGTTGAGGTAGGTATAAAATCCTGGCACTCCTCACAAATTTCCAACTCTTTAAAGTCAAAATGCACTAGGTTTTGAACTTCTTGCAAGTTAGGGTTAGCTTGATATGAGTAGAAATTGATAATTTAAAAACCCTAGGACGAGTTTTGACGAGGTCTAGCCATTGAGTAAATTTGGGAATTTAAGACTTTAGGATTTATCCCCTTTTCAATCAAAAAAGACCAATAGTGTGTGATAAACAATCCTTTCTACAGAGAAATTTAGGTTATCCGGGCATATTCCTTAGGGTACAAAAGACCTGTAAAGTTCAACACAAAAATTTATACTTTGTAAAGCTATTCATGAAAGTTGTAATCTGGTAGATGGACTGAACTAGTGATAATTAGGGTTTAAGGTTGACCTGATACTTTGATCTGAGTATAGTAAAATCCATTAATTAGATTCATGTTCTAAGTGGTTATACAGTTTGCGCTGACATGTGAAAAGTTGTTTCAAGTGTTGAATTGGTTCACAAAGTACTTTGGTGAAAGGATTAGGCCGACAAGCTACACAAGGCATAACTACACACTTCATCTCTATATGCTGACCTAATTTGAAGATTGTAAATGTTGCCGATATATATATGAGATCCATTTCGATGTTTGATAAGTGTGTATGAAGATGTGAATGTACAACATGAAGAGTTCTATGTTTTTGTAAGGGCTACAAGTGCAGAAGAAGAGAGATCTAATTTTTATGTAAGAGTAGAACAGGATGAAGAGTTTTGAATCAGTTTCTAAGCTTCATTGGAACTATATCCTTGCATTTGCAGATGCAATTTTAGCAGTTCATTTTGGTAGTGATCTATCCTTCTTTTTCTTTCCTTATTGTAGTGAGCCTTTATGCAGTGAGCATCTTTCTTTGGACAATGAGTCCTTAAGGGTAGTGAGCCTCTTGTAATTCAGTATTGTTATTACATAATATATTGTGAGCTAACACTCACCATGGTTTTTCCCATTTTGGGTTTTCCATGTAAAAATCCTGGTGTTCATGTGTTATGTTTTGTGGATGTTCATTCTGTTAGTGTAGGTTTTTATTTCCTAGTTGGGTTGTTTATTTTTGCTATTATTCCTAGGTTTTTCCTACACTTCTATTAATCTCTCTTAGGTTAATGAAACATGCCTAATTAGGTGAGTGGTTACGAGGTGTCACCTTGTAATACATGTGAGCATCCATTAGCTATCTTGAGAAGATACTTTGCTATCTTTAGTCTGATAGATGGTTTCTCCTGTTTGGTTAGTGTTGCCACCTTCCCCCTCTCCCTAGTCTATATAAGTATGCTACCTGGCTTGTATTTGTATCAATTGTTTTTGCATCCTATTAATGCTATTCTGCTTCTAGCATTTGCATTACTCTTTTGGAGACTAACTCTGTGTTGCTATTCTAATTTTATATCATTTGCATTCATAGTTTAGATATCTACTCTTTTGCACTAGTTTTCTAGGTTAACAATCTTTTCAGATTCTAACATGGTATCAGAGCCATTCTATGTGTAAGAATAGATTTTAGTTTCCTTATTTGAGAGATTGGGGGGGGGGTTAATAAAGGTTATTACAAGTTTTCAAAAAACCCAGTATGCTCTTCTCTTGCATCTTCGATGATCTAGAGAATTAGAAAAGTTTTGAAGGAAACATTTTAATCTCGGGGGTTTGCATATGTGTTTTATGAAATCTGGGTGATTGTAGCATTTTTGGTTATACTGGTAGCATTTCTGGCTATTCCAACCCGTCCATGAGGCTCAAGAAAAGTCAAGATTAGCTTTTGTTTCATTGAAATCAGAGATTATTTGACATAGTTGCAGAACCAGGGTTTTTAACTCAGATATGGAAAACAACTTTCAATTGGAGTGTTTTCAAGCCAAAAGGACCTTGCCATTGCGTCCGGGAAGCCTCGCAGGTGAATTTTCATATATAATATGCCTAGTTTTAGTGCTAGGAGTTAGAAAGGCAAAAAATGTTTTTGCCAGAAGGCCATTTTGGCCCCCCAGCACACATTTCAGAGTAGATTCTTTGTAAAAATTCTGTAATTCCTACAATTTTTGTTTTTCCCTAGTAAAAAAAATTAAAAAAAAAAAATGAGGGGTTTTTTTTTTACAAAAATTAAAAATCATTAAAAATTTTCAAAAAAATTATAAAACATTAAAAATTTTCAATAAAATAAAATAAATAAATAAAGGAATTTAGAGGCTTTGACCCCTTTCTTAAGGCTATGCAAGCCTTGTAAAGGCTGCACAAGGCTATACAGAGCCTTAAGGAAGTCATGGGTGAGGCCATAGGCCCCCGCACCTATTCCTGCTTTCGACCTTTTTTAGGTCCTTCAAAAATATTTTTCAAAGAATTCTTCCGCCATTAAATTTTTTTTTTCGGCCTTCGAAGCTTGCCTCGGCCTTCATGCCCTCTTTTGGAGTTTTTTTTTTCTCTCTACTCCTTACATTGGCCTGCGTGCTAGTATTGCTTTTTTGACATGTAATTTTGGCATATTGTTATAGTTGGCAAATTTTGCTATTTTAGCCTTGACTATTTTTAGTTGTGTTTTTACACTTGGCTAGCGGAATCATTATTTTTGGCAGACTTCTACATTTGGCAGGACTGCTAACTTTGGTGGCTATTTTGGTGGAGGTTGCTAACAAACCCCTCTCCGTTGGCATTTTCCTTTTTGAAGGTGAATTTCAGATGCTAATAACTTGAGCTCTCGACCTCCTTTTCCCGAGCTTCTTCTTTTAACTTTGGCTATTTTTCTATGCTCTTCGCAGTGGTGCAAACAATTCTTGATTCCAGTGCATGGTTTTCCCAAAAATTGCAGATTCTCACAGGTGGCACTGCTCAATTCCCATTTTTTGGAACTTCAGAGGATCACAACTATTACATACGACCTTGTATCGAGGTGATTTTTTTTGAAGTGCATGAATTTTTGAGTAGACTGCAGTGGTGTTGTTGGTTTTTCTTGGCAGAGTTCCAGTATTATACTTTCAACATACACCCAATTTGTGAGGGTTTTGTAATGCATTGAGATCAAGACCACTAAGTATTTCTTGCTAGTGGCAGTTGTAAATGCACTAATTATAAAGTTCTAAAATCATTTTTGCTTGGGGGGTTCTTTGATTGAGTGAAAAGGGGGGGGTTGTCTTGGTGGTGTTCTCTTCTTTTCAGCATTTATTTTTTGCATATCTTCATCATGGATCAAACTCCAGTACCCATATTAACTCCTTACAACTACTTTGAGTGGAAATCACGCATGACAATCTCCTTAAGGAAAGCTGGATTACATAGGATAATAATGGGACTTGAAACTGAACCTGCTAAAGCTGAAGATAAGCCTAAGTGGTTTAACAAATGTGATGAGGCCTATGGAACATTGTGTTTGTTTGTTTCTCTTGATTTGCTCTTTCACATTGAGTCTTTGAATTCACTAAATGAAATCTAGACAAAGCTAGACACACTATTTGGCACACAAGATTCAATGAGGGGTCATATGTTGGAAAATGAACTAATTAGTTTAAGTCCAGACAATTTCAACACAATCCATGATTTCTTCACAAAATTGAAATCACTAAGGTTGTAGTTAAAATAATGTGGAATTGAAAAAAAAGATGAACAATTGATTCTTAGTATTCTCTCTAAACTAAGTTCAAAATATTCTATATTTGTTTTTGCTTTCTATGCTACTAAGGGTGCACTTGGTACTAAATTCACCATGCCATTTTTAGATGATTTTTCTATCTCTCTCACTCGGGAACATGATAAGCTACTTTAGATGGGCACTCTCAATGTAAGATCCTAAAAGTTCCAATTATAACTTAACCATAGTCAAAGATTAAACTCTAGTTCATAAATCTCAAAATAAAACAATAAATATATACATCTTTTATTCATAAGATCAGTTTTCACATGAATACATCTAAATACCACTTAGAATTTCATATTATTACAAATTTTGAAGATCTATATACTCTAGGCATATAGCCCATCCACATGTACTATCATCAATGAAGGAATCCCAAAATAATACAAGTATGGAATAACAATAATGTCAATCAAATCCAAGAGTCTCTCTAGCTGTTGATGAATCAATCCACCATCCGCAAGCCAAGGATGAGAACATGGATTGGGTGCTTTTCCACCCAACCACGAAGCATACGCTTCCCCGGAATCCTTCAACAAGAAGGATACCTGACCCTGCACAAAGAGCCTAGCAATCTGTAACAATAAGCAGGATAGAATTTGGCACGTGCTTATTAACCTACATGCATCCCTAACATGAATGCATCATCTCATTAACAAGATGAGGCAAAGAAATAAAACTAGGCAAAAATCTATCTATTTCAATGGTCTAAAAGTTAACTTTGATCAAAGTATGAAACCGATTATAACAGTAGTGTAGGTTTTGAAAAAGAAAACCTACTTCTCTGTTATTCCTCATTCGGCACCCGTCTCAAAAGGTATCTTTCCCCAAAAAACACAAGCATATCAAGCAATGCATTCAATTCTAATTTTAGATTAAATATTAATTTTCATGCAAGTATGACTTAAGAAATAAATAATTCATTATGTTTTGTTTCAACATACTTAAATAATTTTCCAAATGTCAAACCAATCACACAACAAACAGTTTCTTTCAAAGACATACAATCACTTCTATTTGATTCAGAAGGAAAATTAAGTCAATTCTTTCTATCAACTCAATGCATGTCACTTTTACTTAAATGCCTTTATTCATCCAATTAATGCATAAGATAAATCAATCATTATTTTCAGCCTTTAACATCCATGCATTGATTTAATGTAAGTTAAATGCCATGTTTCAGTCATGTTTTCCAATGATGATTTTCCAAGTATGATTTATTGTATAAAAATGAGTATCTATGTTATCTACTCTCTTAAATCCAGTTTTATTCTTGCTGTCATTTATCGATTAGCTATCAATTTCCACTCAAAATTAGTCTCATAAGTTTATATTAGCAACATATATGATGAAATAACAGAGTATAAAGTTAGGACAACAGCATGAAAGCTCAAAATAGAAATGCATAAGGCTAGAACAACAAAGTATAAGCTACGATCAACAATGCATAAGGCTGGAACAACAATCTAATAAGTTAAAACAATAGTATATAGGCTGGAACAACAATGTAATAGGCTGGAACAAAGGTGTAATGGGCTGGAACAACAGTATGAAGTTTGAAGCTACAATATATATGTTTGTAACAACGATATATGTGTTTGTAACAACATTTTAAATGTTTGAACAAAAGTATTTATACATGCTACAACAGTGCATATACATGTTACAACAGTATTAAAGAATGTCTCAACAATGTATATGTTTAAAATATAGTAACAGGAAGAATTTTTGGTCTCAAATATTTTGAATTAGCATGACAACACTAATTTTGCCTTAGTCACTAGTGTCAACAGCCATGTGAAGGCATAAATATGCATATATATGCATGTATTGGTAAATATATGCATATGTATGCATATTTATTCATAATTTTTGTCAGAAATCTATAGAAATTCTTTAATAACAGTACAAGAACTCATGGAATTTATGATTTAAGAAGTTATTGTGCACATTCAAACTTGTTGGTAAATAGATTTGCACTATAACATATGGATTATTATATTGACTCTTTGCCCAGAAAACACAGTGTGAAAATAAGTACCAACAATTGGTAAAGTTGTACTTTTTCTATCAACTTACCTCTGCGTGTGGAGGGGCAGCTCCCTCGTTTGATAAATTATGGATTTTTAGGATATATGAGAAAGAAATGAAATTAAAGAAAGGTTTGGAAGATTAAGACAATGGGCTTACGAACATTGACTCAACCCACATGTATAAAGTTTAACAATCCCACCAAGACAATATAAGAACACTTCTTAAACTGTTAAAGTGAGTGTAGTATTAGAAAGAAGAAATGATTCAGGAGATATTCAACGTACATTGAAACATTATCTAGTAATCAATTCCTCCAAGACTAGTTGTTATTCCACATTGCAGATGCAAGATTATGTAAAGAAAACATCATCCATCAACATAAGAGGAATGAATAATGTTAAAAAGATATTTGAGATCACACAATCCAAAATGTCTCTTATTTCTCCATAGTGAGTTGTACAACTCTATTCCTTATAATATCCTTTAAAATGTGAAATCCAAAAAGTCCTTTTTACAAACACCAAGCCTTGTATATATAGACTTGTTTCAGTAACCAACTTTATAACTACCTTATAACTACTTCTCGTAACTACCCAAAATATTTTATGGAAAATAAAAATGCACTTTAATTAATCTTTATACGGTCTTTTCAAAAGTTCCTTAAATAATAAAGTGCACTTTTCAACTTAATTACAAAAGAGTGACATAAAGTCACTTTTATAGAAGGAGAACTAAAACCTATCATTTGCAAACTTTGAAAAGTAGACCAATATGATTGATCTTACAAGAAACCATCAGGTTTTATCCTCACCACCTTTGGTACCATCTGAAGATGTTTCTACTACTACAAACTACTGTGAAGGAAGAGGTGACTTTGTTTTGTATGCTCTGAACATCTTGATTGCTGAGGCTATAAGTCTATTTTTGGGAACAAATACTCATGTCATACGAAGTTTCCATTTAGATTGATCTTTATGGACATCATTCAAATTATGTCGATAACCTGATATATGATCTATGCCAGAATTGATAGCAACAAAGATGAGATTCAATTTATCCATAAGTCCTTCATTGAAAACCTGTTTATTGAACAACTTTGTATTAATCGTGTTTTCAAAGTTTCTTTTGATAGCTTGAGCTTCCAAAACTAAAAATTTATCTTTCTCAATCACATCAAAATTGATTTCTAATAAATCAACCTGAATCTTCATCTTCACCTATTCACAAGTTTCCAAGAGCTTTTCTTGAGCTGCCAACACTTGTTTTATATTTGACAGTTTCCATTTAACTGAACATAGCTAAGAACTAGATTGGTTTTCTTCAATGTTTGAAAAGACTTTTTCAGCAAATAATATCTCATTATCAGTTTTGATCATCTCACTGAGGTCCTTGGATATTCCCTGCCATAACAATTCTTCCTTTTGGATACCTCTCATTTCTTTATCAACCTCTTCCCTCTTTGTTTCTGCTTCATCAAATAGACTCTTTGCTTGCTCAACGAAATTGAATGCTTTTAATTTCATATGTTCAACCCATTTTTCAGTCACCTTTCCATACAACTGATATTTGCTGACACTCTCAATAATTTCTTTTTCAACATTATTTACAAGAGAGAAATTAGTGGAGGTAGAAGAAGTATCAAGAGGCAAAGCAGATGTATGTATGATGGCTTTGAGATAGGATGTCAAAACTTGCACCTGTTGCTTTAGTTGATCTTTTGTGTGTCTTTCTTTCTTCGTTCTCTTTATTAACTGGGCAGCCGATACTTGAAAATTTTGCATGTCAACCTCATATGTAGATGGACCAAGATCTATATTAGTGATGTTAAAATCACTTTCTGTAGCCTTATTCAAATTCTTTTCTGAAACAGGTTGTACAACCTCAACATAGACATTGCCTGATGAAGAATCCACTGCCATCCTTGATGTAATCTTGATCTTTTTAGATTTGGGAGACCTTTGCAACAAATTTGAGACTGTATCAAAATCAGGCATGATTAATTGAGCATTATTTCTTTTTCTTGACAAACTTTGTTGCAACTAGGAAGAAGAAGGATTATGTGAGGATTCTGGAATATTTGTGGAAAGAGGTACTATGCTTGAGGGAAGAATATGCTCACTGAATATGTTCATAGGTGGCGGGAGTATAGATTATAATGCATGAGGTGAATGAGGTGTTTCATGAGAAGGAAAAACAACAAGAAGTAAAGGAGGGATATTTAAATGCTCATCATTTTGATGGATTATTTCAGGACTCGTGGACTTGTTTTCCTCAACTACTTCCTGTATGGGAGGCAATGCATTATCCTTTGTTTTTGTCTTTCCCCTTTTTTGTTTTTCATCATTTTCACAAATGCTCTTAGGACCCTTTTTTCTTGATGGATGTTCTCTGTCATCTCCTTCTTGAGCACTCTTATGTGAACCAATACTTATAGATGGAGAATGAGAACGAAAAGAAGAAGAATAATTTGAATGCTTATCTTTTCTACTTGATGATAAAGCATTATTACTTGTCGGTTTAGTAGCTGTTGCCTCAATAGCCTTTTTCTTTATCCAATATTTAGTCTTTTGAATGATATGTGTAGTTCTTATACCCAAATCTTTGATCTCCTCATTAGCCCAATTGATAGGTGGTAAAGACTGTGTTTCAATTTTATCAAAATACACAGGATCAATTAATTCTGAACCACCTTCCTCAATTCCATCTGTATTGCAATCTAGTTTGAATTCTCTAATCTGTGGAATGGTCATCCTCATCCAGTCTCATTTACGTACCTCATAATCATTTTCACAATCTTCCCAAAAGTCTTCAAGTTCTAGAAAGTGAAAGTAACCTGCACCAAGCCGTAGATTGTCTCTGACATATCCTTTGCTATCAAAAGGGAATCTCATAGTATAGGCATACAAGCTAATTTTTATCAGAGATCTCTCTATGTTTTGAGCATCTGCAGAAGATTTGCATCTATAATGACTAAGGCCAATGGGAAATGGAACTCCTGGTTTCCTCTTGTCTTTGTTTTTCTTATTAAGTGAACCAATTTTCCTGCATAGTTCTATCAATACCATCTTGTCATCTACATATCTAGGTAACTTATATGGATATCCATCAAACCTGCCAACTCGTAGATAGGTAAATCTAGGATATTGGATGAAGTAGCTCCCATATATTTTGATTAGACTGGCAGCTTCTGGTGATATCCAGAGTGTAGTATTACCTTGAAGTTCTCTTAGTGTCAGCATTGTAAAAGCATTATTTACCCTACGGTAGTGCTTGTAACTTTGTTCCAGTTGTAACTGAGGGTAGTAATGATAGATCTGTGTCATATTATCATAGGTTCCTTTGGTAGCAAGACCTGGCCATGATTTCATGCATGCAATTGCATAAAATAAGTAAGAGGACATGTAGAAATGTTCATTCAATTCAAAATTGGCAACTGATAATGCAAATTGTCACTAATAATGCTGCCCCAATCAATAAACTGATTTCCTGCACAAATAACATTTACAAAAAGGAACATCCACATTTCAAAATTAGCTACTTTTTCATCTCCCATCACTCTATGGAGTAGAACAATCATATTGGAGATATCCTCTATGAAACATGATCTGTGAAGGACTTTAGGCAACTGTGATTTTCCTCCTTTCGGTGTATGTAACCAGTGTTTTGAAATGGTGCTGAGACATTGATGTTTCCTTTCATTGAAATATTGATGAGCAAGCCTTTTGTCTATGTTCACAAATTGATCTCTAACAGGTAACCTGAAAGCAATACCAATCGAAACACTGTCTAACCTGACAATAAGTTTATCATCAATGCTTCTGATCTCTCTAGTTTCTAGATTGTAATGCTTTATACATTCTAAAACTAGATCTGTACATTGGACTGCCACGGGAAAACCCACTGCATGGGCTAATCCACTGTCAAACAATTTCTGAGCCATTGGTGATCTTTTTCCTTGTTCCATTGTCTCCCAGAAATCTGCCAAACTGATGTGTCCTAGAGAGGTATCTGATATTTTTGGAAGTGTGGATTCAAGGACTGAGAGAAACTCAAACCCCTGATATCTGAATTTCATGATTAAATATCTGCAACAAGTTGTAGAATCTATCCGTGTCTATTTCATTTCAAAGTTTTCTGGGCATCTGCATGAAGCATGGAATTCTTTTGAGGTTGCTCACGTTTTTAGTTTCTGTCTTCCATAATTGACATACATGCAACATTCAAAGTAGTCATTACTGGATTTCAAGACAACTGTATTTGTTTGCAATGTTTGATCGGATAGTTGATAGGCCTTCTGTATGCTTGTTTAGGAAGTCTATACTTCTATTTTTCTGCATACCCTGCATTCTTTGTATTTCCTGCAACGACATTTATCTGAGGTATTTTATCAAAAGGGTCTCATAGCTTTCATATACTCTTTTGCATAGTGTAATTATCTGTGCAAGCATTGAGCCAATCTATTAAACAGTTCACGTGTATTGGCTGTGATTCTACATTTTCCATCTATGTCTGTTGGACCATATCAAGTTATATTAACATTTGCACTCATAGGAGGTTGAACAAGTAGGCCGATAGGATCAACTGAAGGGTTTAGAAAATCTTTATAAAGTGAATTCACACAAGGTAATTTTCAGAGCATATAATATTCACATATAAAGCTTGTCGACTAAAACTTTGAGGCATTCTTTCAAACAGTTTACGGACTTCAACTATGTATCAATATTTTGTAAAGACATGAGCCAACTTTTGGTTTCTGACAATAGAATTCTTTTTCCACAATGCTCAATGTACATCCATGCCATAAAATAAATGTAGTGCAATACAATAAAAGGTTTTAGCAGTTTTGTTCAAACCTCATGAATTCTAACTCACCGTCCAGCATGTATAGTCAAGACTTGTTTTCAAGAACTATGAAGTACAACCTTTGCCTCTATTGGAGATGTCAAAACACATTCTATGAGATGTATTCTATTTGTGATATGTGATAAAGATCTCATCCCATAATATTGACGGACAGAGATGAAGTCTTTAAAATTGCTGACGTTTGTATTTTCTTGAAAGCCTTCTAAAGTCTTTTAAACAGGGACATTTTATGCTGCAGCGACACTCCTTCATAGTGTTACGTCTGACAAAAACCAATTTCTATGTCATTGTCATGGATGTCCATATAAGAACTTTCAGATCTTTCTTAGAGTTGGAAGTGTAGTGATGATCATGTTTTACACCGGCGTTGAGCATTTGAAACCTTGCATTTTCTGAGATTTGTAGGTGGTGAACACAATGACATTACTTTTGTTTAAACTTCAAGAACATTTAAACTGATATACACATCATGCAAATTCATTGGAGAGGCTTGTTCTGCAATTTTCCCATCTGTTGCTTTCGTAAAACTTTATCTTGCTTCTTGCATACATGCCGAATACTTTGGAGGTTTCTTACTCAACAAAACTAATTCACATCTTCTTTGCCTACTTTTTGGTTCGATAAGGTTACATTTCTTTGAGTTAGTGCACTTGAACATGTCGCCTTGCTTATTTAACGGTTCCATTTCACACTTTTTATGTATGTCGACATGCTTGAGAACTACTGATGGAGTTTTAACATGGCCACCTTCTTCGGCATGTGCCACCTTCTTCTACAAGCTTCAATAGAATTCAGGAGATGGACGTGGTTAAATGTTTCACCCAAGCAAAAACATGAAACTTTGGATGCTTGTAAATTTATGCCTTTGTTTATATTCTTCTTGCACTTGTTTCGAAGGCAAATAACATGCAACAAATAAAAACCAACATTTAACTGCCGACTACCACAAGTGGATGCAAATTTCTTCATCTCTCCAAACTTAGAACTATGCCATCAGTAAAAAGTGAAAGTGTTCAACTTAGCCAAACTCACAAGTCACACGCACTTAGTGAAATATGGGAATTGACGCAAGTTTTGCGAAGAACAAAAGCCAATGCAAAATGGACTTTGCGAAACACAAAAGTTAGCATGAGCTTAGTATAAAATGAAAAATGTACGCAAAATAAAGTATTATTAAGCCGTGAATTTTTGCGTTGGCATAATATTGCTATTAAAGCTTTAATGGAGAGAAAATAAGACAAGGGAAGATGCTACGATAACGAATTATCGACATGATTTGACACATGAAATACGACGCCGACGAATTGCAACCAAAAAGATGACCTAGTACAGAATATTAATTCGCCAAAGGTTTAAAAATTGGGTAGAAAGATGGGGTAAACAGCTGGCTCTACTTGGGGACAAGAACTGTAAGGACGTAGACGAACCCCAGTGTCTTTGACAAGACTAGTGATCTTATCATAGGGTAGATAGAGTCAGACTAGAAAAGAGATGTACAACATGACAGAAAGAGAACAAAACAAGGAAACTCACTGACACAACAAAACTTTCCTATATACAAAGAGTTGGGAATAAATCCCACTTTTACTGATTGTAAATCTTCAGCTGCTGCCCATTGTAGTGCAAGGGCAGATGAATGCCATCAAGATATGCCAAGTAAAATGAATTATCACCACAAGCTTCTCTAATTTGGAAAGGTCCTTTCCATAGAGACTCAAACTTTCCATGCATCCCTTTAGGTTCTTTCCTCTTATCCCAGAGTAGAACGAGATCTCCTACAACAAACTGCCTTTGATTGGTCTTCTTATCAAACAGTTTCTTGACTTTCGCCTGATGTTCTGCTATTCTGTCAACTACTTGACTCCTTTGTTCTTCAAGTTTTGTCAGATGCATGATTCTTTTCTTCAGAGAATATTTAAATTCATTACCTTCAATTACTGTCTGTAGAGAAAGAGCAGTAAGTTCCAGAGGGATTGGCAAGCGAGTATCAACTCCATAAACAAGTTGGAAGGGAGATGTGCTGATGATCCTTTTATATGTGGTCCTGTCAGCCCATAATACATCAAATAATCTCTTGTGCCAACTCTTTTGTTTTCCCTCTAGTAGCTTTCGTATGATAGAGATGAGGTTTTTGTTGGTGGACTCTGCCAATTCGTTTCCTTGTGGATAATAATTAGAGGAATGTGCAAGTAAGATGTCATACCGATAACAGAAATCAGAGATTTCATGAGAGGAGAAATTGGAAGCATTGTCTATGACAATTTTCTGAGGTACACCAAATCTCACAAGAATATTCTCCTTTAGAAAATCACACACTACCTGGGAGGAAGTTTGATAGACTCGAATGGCTTCAACCCATTTAGTAAAATAATCTGTGGCCACCAAGATGTGTGTATGCCCAGCGCTAGATATTGGATGAAGTGGACCAATGAAATCTAGTCCCCATTTATGAAAAGGTTCTTCAATAGAAACAGGCTTTAATGGTTGCGCGACTAGCTTGACTTTGCCTTTAAATTGCTGACAAGATTCACACTTTTTCACCCATTTGTCTACATCTTTGAATAAGCTAGGCCAGTAATAATTATGTCTTAGAATCTTATAGGCTGTTACACTGGAAGAGAAATGACCACCACAAGCTTCGTTGTGAAAGAATTGAAGTAATTTTTCTTGCTGTTCTTTATCCACACATTTCAGAAAATTTCCATTGATCCCTTTCTTGTCTAAACTACCTTCCCAAATAATATATTTTGCGGCTTTCAACTTTATTGCTCTTTTCTGCTTCATAGTTAAGTGTGAAGGAGATTCACCATATGTCAAGAAATAGGCAATATCTGAGAACCATTCATCTTTCAATCCTACAAACAACACTTGAGGTAGGTCAACATCCCTTTCTGGAGATTCTACAACTGTGCGATTTTTAGCTATGAGTTTACATAAGCCCCTTCCTCGTACCAATTTGGTTCGTTTAATATCAATATCATATTCTTGAACTTTAGCAATCCAAGAGGCTCTTTTGTTGACACCTATTTCTTGCTAAGTAAGTATGGTTTTGATCAAAGTGTCTGATACAAAGACCTTAGAATGTGAATTGAGGATATAGAATCTGAAATGTTTTATTGCCTTGACAACTGCATAAGCATGCTTCTCTGCTAAGGAATAATTCAACTCATGCTTTTTCAGAGGGACACTCATAAATGCAATAGGTGCTTCTATACGATCATCATTTTGTTGAGTCAGGATAACAGATAAAGTATGCTCTGAACCATAACAATATATAATGAAATCTTTGGAAAAATCTGGATGAATTAAAATCGAAGCATCCACGATCGCTGTTTTAATATCTTGAAATGCTTGTTTCCCTTTTTCTGTCCACTTGAAGACCACCTTATCCCTCATCATGTCTACAATGTGGTGAGTTAATTCAGAGAAATTTGCTACGAATCTCCTTAATAAATTGATCTGGCTAAAGAAAGACCTCACTCCAGGTTTGCTTGATGGTAGTGGCAATTTTTGGATAGCCTCAACATGTTTAGGATCAATCCAAATCCCATCTTTAGACACAATGTGTCCTAGTAGTTTTCCTTCAGTAACCCTGAAAATGGACTTCTTGGGGTTAAGAGAGATTCCTTGCTCACGGCAACGCTGTAGGACTATCTCTAGATGCTTTATATGATCTTCTCTTTTTCTTGAAAAGATAGTGAGATCATCCAAGTATACCACAATAATCTTGTTTTTCAAATCTCCAAAAGAGAGGTCCATAGCACGTTGAAAAGTTGCACTGGCATTGATCAACCTGAATGGCATTCAATTGTAAGCTAGAGTTCCCCAAGGCGTTGTAAAAGATGTTTTATGTTGATCCTCTCGGGCAACTTCTATCTGATTATACCTGGAAAACCCATCGAGTAATGACATCATTTCAGATCCAACAACGGTTTGCAAAACATGATCCATCACAGGTAGAGGGTAGTTGTCTTTTAAAGATGCTTGATTAAGATTGCAGAAATCAACACAAATCCTTATTTTGCCATTCTTCTTCCTCACAGGAACTATATTTGCTACCCAAGTTGAATGATGAATGGGATATATAATTCTAGCCTTTAACATCTTATCAATCTCTGCAAAGATAGCACCAGAAACTTTAGGATTGAATTGCCTCTATTTTTGCCTAAAAGGAGTGGCGCCAGGTTTAAGAGTGATATAATGCTAAAATTTTCCACCCCTGAAACTCTTCAAATCATCATAACACCATGCGAACACGTCCTTGTATTTAACCAACAGGGTGATGAGCTTCTTTCTTTCTTCTGGCGAACATGCTTTGCCAATGCAAACAATTTTAGGATCATCTTTAGTGCCTATGTCTACTTTATCATACTGAGAAGAATTGGGATTTTTCTCTTGGGCCCTATTCTTCAAATGGTAGTCATGTTTATCAAAAAGTTTCTCTAGAGTAATCAAACCTTTTGGGATGGTATTCCCTTTAATTGTAACACTTCATCTTCTACAGGAGTCTCACTTCCTTCAAATAACAAATTAACAAAAGTATCAGCCTTCTCCAAAAAGGACACAATCTGTCTGTCATCATCAAAAACTTGCCAATATTTATCATTATCAGGCACGCTCGGTCGGTATACTAATTCAATCTTGTATTGATCTTTATTGAACTCTAGATGTGGAAGTAAAAGAGCCGCAGAAACTACAAGGCAATCAACTTTAGAATTTAGAGTTCAAGGAATAGCCTCTATAGAGAAAGCATCGAAGAACTCTATTTGATCCCATACTAAGTTTCGGTATCTTCTCAACTTGGTGTTCTTTGTTTGAAACTAATTTCTTACTTGCTTGACAACCAATTCTGCATCTCTGAGAACTTTCAACATTTTGATTCCTTTCTCTTTAGCAGCCTCGAGGCCTAAAATGAGTGCCTCATACTCTGATGTATTATTAGTGTTGTCGAAAACCAATTTGAAAGCCATAAGAAACTACTCCCCTGTAGGTGAAATAAGAACAATTCTAGCCCTTGAATTGGAAGAAGAACAACTGCCATTGAATTCCATAGTCCAAAGGCCAGAAGACACGTCAGGAGAGATAACTTCAGGGGTTACCTCCTTTTCCTGCATGAGCATATATGTACCCAGTCCAGTTTCTTCATATAGTATCTCTACTCTTGGATCATCGGATTTCAGGACTGTATACTTTGCTTTGGGCTCTGGATTTAGTTTGACTTTCTTTCCATGGATTGAGACTAAGGCATGGGACCAATCCAATTGTATTTCTCCACCTAGGTCTTTAGAAAAACTTCTGCTAAGTAGCATGCCATAGCTTGCGGGAATGTTAGCAACTAAGATGGTGAGCTTTAGTTTCTTTTCCGGGAAAGCGGCTAAAGCAACTTGCGTATCTTTGAGTTGACCTACTAATGGGACTAATTTGGACTCCATAGAGTAGACTTTGCTTGAGGATTTATTTAATGACAAGCCGAGGGCATGAACAACCTTAGCGGGCATGACGTTATCGGAAGTGCTAGAATCTATTATGCAATTGCTAAGTTTACATCCAGCTATATACAAAGAAACATAGAATGGGCTAGGCTTATATGGGAGAATAACATTTACAAGTGGAGTACCATTTTGTGGAGATTCACCGAGGAGATCATCATGTGAAAGTCCTTCAGGTTGTGAGTCGTTTGACAGTTGGTGTACTGAAGAAGGATCTAATTTTCCTTTGACAATATGCATTAATCTCTCCAACTGATGAGGATTTGACTTCAAGTAATCAAGTTGAGAAATTTGTACCTTTGTTTTCTTGCAATGCTCTATGAAATGAAATGCATCGTTAGGTGGGGGAGATGAATCACCAAGAGGGGAACCTTGGGTGCCTTTATCTTTTGTGGCAATAAGAGGTTGATTCTCCAGAGGATGTTTTCTTGATAGAATCTTTGGGGCATTTTCTGGAATTTTGTGGGCAGATTCAACTTTGGCTTTTCCTTCATTCTTCTGATATTGATTTCTTGTGAAGATATTACAAGAATGATTATTAATGTCATGAAGCTCTTCTCTTTCATTAACAGACTCGCACTCAAGAAAGTTGATTGTTGGTTGACCATAGGTCTCATTTGTCTCGTCTTCTTGAGAGACATATTCCTCTATCTTCTCGCTTGATAGATTCATCTGCATGAACCTTGCCATTTCAAGACAAGTGTTGCCATCATGGTTAGTTGTCAGATGAAAATCACATGTAGCTGCAGTCTGTTTATGACTGGAAGAAGGATGTTCAATAGGTAGTCTTTGCATTGGAGGAGGAAGCCTAGGAGGTTTGTTCTGCTGGTATGGTACATAATTTCTCCTCGGTATATCTTGATATAGCGGAGGTGGATTATGCGGAAGCTGTTTCTTGAGCAGGAGCAAATCATTGGCTAGCTTTTGAATCATTGGGTCTGTAGTGGATGGATTAGAAGACTGTGCCTTCCCCTTCTGCAAGTCTTTGTTCCATTTTCTTGCAGTCAACAAATCATCCTCGATCTCAATGGCCATGGTCTGTGCCGCTTGTAAATCAGCAACTCAAGCTCTTCTCAAATGGAAACTTATATCTGGAGGTTGTGCATTTAGAAAGAAGCATTTTGGATTCTCTATAGTTGGTCTTTTAGCAGTTTTGATTCTATTCACCAACTTGTTAAATCATGCCACAAACTCCCGCATCGGCTAATGAATCTCTTTCTTCATTTGAGTAAGTTGTGCTAATAATGCATGCTCATCTTCAACACTTTTGAAACGGTCTTCAAATTTTTGGCGCATAATCGCCCATGAGTTTATAGTTCTGGCAGGCAAATGTTGAAACCATTCTGCTACTCCTTCAGTTAGAGATTCAAAAAACAATCAGACAGAAACATCTTTGTGCATAACGCCTAGAACACCGTATGTGGAAAAGAAGGCATTAATATGCTCGTCTGTAGAAACTTTTCCATCTCCAGTGAATTTGGGTAAAACTTTTCTGGATCCATGTGGTAAATCATGCAACTGATTACCTAAGGCGAGGGGGCCAATAGCTGATCCCCAAGGCATAGGTTGAGCCATTTGCAGTGGTGGGATTGGTTGAATATTTATAACAATGGGAACTGCAGTCCTGTGCAAGGTCAATGCTTGGTAAGTGGAAGAGGAAGTAGAGGTTTTGGTAGGACTTCTTGTGGGTGAAGGAGGCCTACTAAAAGATTTAATGTTCCTTCTTAGGCGAATAAAAGATTGAGAAAAATCAAGACTTGCTAGCTTTTTCAAATTACGATCCAGGATCCCCTTTTCACGGTCTCCTCTGGTGTATCTCTTGGCGGCCAGGTTGATTTTGAGGAGGATTCATAGGGCGATATTATTGAATAGGTCGGATAGGTGGAACAACTTGTCTATCTCTTCTTGGAGCTATTTGAAAAGGAACACGTCTGTTAGCTATTTCCAAATCTTCTTCTGCGATGCCTTGAGCTATTAACCGAGCACGAACACAAATTTCTGTTCCTATATCTTCTTCTTCGTCAAGCATTGCATCTACTTCTTGATATTGGTGATTTGACCTTCTATATCTCCAAGCCAATACTCACAAATCAGTAATTATATCTTCTTGCTCAAGGTCCAACCAATTAACATTAGGTTGTAAAACAGGTCCAACTCTATGTTGCAACACCATATTTATTGATCAAAATGATTTTCTTTGAACACATTAAGGCGACTTTTTCCAAACAAAAGAGGTATGTTTGAATCCGGTCCCCAGTAGAGTCACCAAAAATTTGTTGGTAAATAGATTTGCACTATAACATATGGATTATTATATTGACTCTTTGCCCAGAAAACACATAGTGAAAATAAGTACCAACAGTTGGTAAAGTTGTACTTTTTCTATCAACTTACCTCTACGTGTGGAGGGGCAGCTCCCTTGTTTGATAAATTATGGATTTTTAGGATATATGAGAAAAAAATGAAATTAAAGAAAGGTTTGGAAGATTAAGACAATGGGCTTACGAACATTGACTCAACCCACATGTATAAAGTTTAACAATCCCGCCAAGACAATATAAGAACACTTCTTAAACTATTAAAGTGAGTGTAGTATTAGAAAGAAGAAATGATTCAGGAGATATTCAATGTACGTTGAAACATTATCTAGTAATCAATTCCTCCAAGACTAGTTGTTATTCCACATTGTAGATGCAAGATTATGTAAAGAAAACATCATCCATCAACATAAGAGGAATGAATAATGTTAAAAAGATATTTGAGATCACACAATCCAAAATGTCTCTTATTTCTCCACACTGAGTTGTACAACTCTATTCCTTATAACATCCTTTAAAATGTGAAAGCCAAAAAGTACTTTTTACAAACACCAAGCCTTGTATATATAGACTTGTTTCAGTAACCAACTTTATAACTACCTTATAACTACTTCTCGTAACTACCCAAAATATTTTATGGAAAATAAAAATGCACTTTAATTAATCTTTATACGGTCTTTTCAAAAGTTCCCTAAATAATAAAGTGCACTTTTCAACTTAATTACAAAAGAGTGACATAAAGTCACTTTTATAGAAGGAGAACTAAAACCTATCATTTGCAAACTTTGAAAAGTAGACCAATATGATTGATCTCACAAGAAACCATCAGGTTTTATCCTTGCCACCTTTGGTACCATCTGAAGATGTTTCTGCTACTACAAACTACTGCGAAGGAAGAGGTGACTTTGTTTTGCATGCTCTGAACATCCTGATTGCTGAGGCTATAAGTCTATTTTTTGGAACAAATACTCCTATCATACGAAGTTTCCATTCAGGTTGATCTTTATGGACATCATTCAAATTATGTCGATAATCTGATATATGATCTATGCCAGAATTGATAGCAACAAAGATGAGATTCAATTTATCCATAAGTCCATTAAAAACCTGTTTAATTAACAACTCTGTATTAATCATGTTTTCAAAGTTTCTTTTGATAGCTTGAGCTTCCCAAACTGAAAATTTATCTTTCTCAATCACATCAAAATTGATTGCTAATAAATCAGCTTGAATCTTCATCTTCACCTGTTCACAAGTTTCCAAGAGCTTTTCTTGAGCTGCCAACACTTGTTTTATATTTGACAGTTTCCATTCAACTGAACATAGCCAAGAACTAGATTGGTTTTCTTCAATGTTTGAAAAGACTTTTTCAGCAAATAATATCTTATTATCAGTTTTGATCATCTCACTGAGGTCCTTGGATATTCCCTGCCATAACAATTCTTCCTTTTGGATACCTCTCATTTCTTTATCAACCTCTTCCCTCTTTGTTTCTGCTTCATCAAATAGACTCTTTGCTTTCTCAATGAAACTGAATGCCTTTAATTTCATATGTTCCATTTTTCAGTCACCTTTCCATACAACTGATATTTGTTGACACTCAATAATTTCTTTTTCAACATTATTTTCAAGGGAGAAATTAGTGGAGGTAGAGGAAGTATCAGGAGACAAAGCAGATGTATCTATGATGGCTTTGAGATAGGATGTCAAAACTTGCACCTATTGCTTTAGTTGATCTTTCGTGTCTTTCTTCCTCTGTTCTCTTTATTAACTGGGCAGTCGATACTTGAAAATTTTGCATGTCACCCTCATATGTAGATGGACCAAGATCTATATTAGTGATGTTAAAATCACTTTCTGTAGCTTCATTCAAATTCTTTTTCTGAAATAGGTTGTGCAACCTCAATAAAGACATTGCTTGATGAAGAATCCACTGCCATCCTTGATGTAATCTTGATCTTTTTAGATTTGGGAGACCTTTGCAGCAAATTGGAGACTGTATCAAAATCAGGCATGATTAATTGAGCATTATTTCTTTTTCTTGACAAACTTTGTTGCAACTAGGAAGAAGAAGGATTATGTGAGGATTCTGGAATATTTGTGGAAAGAGGTACTATGTTTGAGGTAAGAATATGCTCACTGAATATGTTCATAAGTGGCGGGAGTATAGATTGTAATGCATGAGGTGAATGAGGTGTTTCATGAGAAGGAGAAACAACAAGAAGTAAAGGAGGGATATTTAAATGCTCATCATTTTGATGGATTATTTCAGGACTTGTGGACTTGTTTTCCTCAACTACTTCCTGTATGGGAGGCAATGCATTATCCTTTGTTTTTGTCTTTCCCCTTTTCTATTTTTCATCATTTTGACAAATGCTCTTAGGACCCTTTCTTCTTGATGGATCTTCTCCATCATCTCCTCCTTGAGTACGATTATGTGAACCAATACTTATAGATGGAGAATGAGAATGAAAAGAAGAAGAAGAAGAAGAAGAAGAATGCTTATCTTTTCTACTTGATGATAAAGCATTATTACTTGTCGGTTTAGTAGCTATTGCATCAATAGCCTTTTTCTTTGTCCAATCTTTAGTCTTTTGAATGATATGTGCAGTTCTTATACCCAAATCTTTGATCTCCTCATTAGCCCAACTGATAGGTGGTAAAGATTGTGTTTCAATTTTATCAAAATACATAGGATCAATTAATTCTAAACCACCTTCCTCAATTCCAACTGTATTGCAATCTAGTTTGAATTCTCTGATCTATGGAATGGTCATCCTCATCCAGTCTCATTTACGTACCTCATAATCATTTTCACAATCTTCCCAAAAGTCTTCAAGTTCTGGAAAGTGACAGTATCCTGCACCAATCCGTAGATTGTCTCTAACATATCCTTTGCTATCAAAAGGGAATCTCATAGTATAGGCATACAAGCTAATTTTTATTAGAGATCTCTCTATGTTTTGAGCATCTGCGGAAGATTTGCATCTATAATGACTAAGGCCAATGGGAAATGGAACTCCTGGTTTCCTCTTGTCTTTGCATTTCTTATTAAGTGAACCAATTTGCCTTCATAGTTCTATCAATACCATCTTGTCATCTACATATCTAGGTAACTTATATGGATATCTATCAAACCCGCCGACTCGTAGATAGGTAAATCTAGGATATTGGATGAAGTAGCTCCCATATATTTTTATTAGACTGGCAGCTTCTGGTGATATCCACAGTGTAGTAGTACCTTGAAGTTCTGTTACTGTTAGCATTGTAAAAGCATCATTTACCCTACGGTAGTGCTTGTAACTTTGTTCCAGTTGTAAATGAGGGTAGTAATGATAGATCTGTGTCATGTTATCATAGGTTCCTTTGGTAGCAAGACCTGGCCATGATTTCATGCATGCAATTGCATAAAATAAGTAAGAGGACATGTAGAAATGTTCATTCAATTCAAAATTGGTCAACTGATAATGCAAATTGTCACTAATAATGCTGCCCCAATCAATAAACTAATTTCCTGCACAAATAACATTTACAAAAAGGAACATCCACATTTCAAAATTAGCTGCTTTTTCATCTCCCATTACTCTATGGAGTAGAACAATCATATTGGAGATATCCTCTATGAAACATGATCTGTGAAGGACTTTAGGCAATTGTGATTTTCCTCCTTTCGGTGTATGTAACCAATGTTTTGAAATGGTGTTGAGACATTGATGTTTCTGTTCATTGAAATATTGATGAGCAAGCCTTTTGTCTATGTTCACAAACTAATCTCTGACAGGTAACCTGAAAACAATACCAATCGAAACACTATCTAACCTGACAATAAGTTTATCATCAATGCTTTTGATCTCTCTAGTTTCCAGATTGTAATGCTTCATACATTCTAAAACTAGATCTATACATTGGACTGCCACGGGAAAACCCGCTGCATGGTCTGATCCACTGTCAAACAATTTTTGAGCCATCGGTGATCTTTTTCCTTGTTCCGTTGTCTCCCATAAATCTGCCAAACTGATGTGTCCTAGAGAGATATCTGATATTTCTATAAGTGTGGATTCAAGGACTGAGAGAAACTCAAACCCCTGATATCTGAATTTCATGATTAAATATCTGCAACAAGTTGTAGAATCTATTTGTGTCTATTTCATTTCAAAGTTTTCTGGGCATCTGCATGAAGCATGGAATTCTTTTGAGGTTGCTCACGTTTTTAGTTTCTGTCTTCCATAATTGACATACATGCAACATTCAAAGTAGTCATTACTGGATTTCAAGACAACTGTATTTGTTTGCAATGTTTGATCGGATAGTTGATAGGCCTTCTGTATGCTTGTTTAGGAAGTCTATACTTCTATTTTTCTGCATACCCTGCATTCTTTGTATTTCCTGCAACGACATTTATCTGAGGTATTTTATCAAAAGGGTCTCACAACTTTCATATACTCCTTTGCACAGTGTAATTATCTGTGCAAGCATTGAGCCAATCTGTTAAACAGTTCACGTGTATTGGCTATGATTCTGCATTTTCCATCTATGTCTATCGGACCATATCAAGATATATTAACATTTGCACTCATAGGAGGTTGAACAAGTAGGCCGATAGGATCAACTGAAGGGTTTAGAAAATCTTTTTAAAGTGAATTCACACAAGGTAATTTTCAAAGCATATAATATTCACATATAAAGCTTGTCGACTAAAACTTTGAGGCATTCTTTCAAACAGTTTACGGACTTCAACTGTGTATCGATATTTTGTAAAGACATGAGCCAGCTTTTGGTTTCTGACAACAGAATTCTTTTTCCACAATGCTCAATGGACATCCATGTCATAAAATAAACACAGTACAATACAATAAAAGGTTTTAGTAGTTTTATTCAAACATCATGAATTCTAACTTACCGTCTAACATGTATAGTCGAGACTTTTTTTCAAGAACTACGAAGTACAAGCTTTGCCTCTGTCGGAGATGTCAAAACACATTCTGCGAGCTGTATTCTATTTGTGATATGTGATAAAGATCTCGTCCCATAATATCGACGGACAGAGATGAAGTCTTTAAAATCGCCAACGTTTGTATTTTCTTGAAAGCCTTCTAAAGTCTTTTAAACAGAGACGTTTTATGCTGCAGTGACACTCCTTTGTAGTGTTACGTCTGACGAAAACCAATTTCTATCTCATTTTCATGGACGTCCATATAATAACTTTCAGATCTTTCTTAGAGCTGGCGGCGTAGTGATGATCACGTTTTACACCGGCGTTGAGCATTTGAAACCTTGCATTTTTTGAGATTTGGAGGTGGTCAACACAGTGATGTTGCTTCTGTTTAATCTTCAAGAATATTTAAACTGATATACACATCATGCTAATTCTCCGGAGAGGCTTGTTCTGCAATTTTCCCATCCGTTGCTTTCGTAAAACTTTATCTTGCTTCTTGCATACATGCCGAATACTTTGGAGGTTGCTTACTCAACAAAACTAATTTGCATCTTCTTTGCCTACTTTTTAGTTTGATAAGGTTACATTTCTTTGAGTTAGTGCACTTGAACATGTCGCCTTGCTTGTTTAATGCTTCCATTTCACACTTTTTACGTATGTCAATATGCTTGAGAACTACTAATGGAGTTTTAACATGGCCACCGTCTCTGGCATGTGCCACCTTCTTCTACAAGCTTCAACAGAATTCAGGAGATGGACATGGGTGAATGTTTCACCCAAGCGAAAACATGAAACTTTGGATGCTTGTAAATTTATGCCTTTGTTTATATTCTTCTTGCACTTGTTGCGAAGGAGAACAATGTGCAACAAATAAAAACCAATATTTAACTGTCGGCTGCCACAAGTGGATGTAAATTTCTTCATCTCTCCGAACTTAGAACTATGCCATCAGTAAAAAGTGAAAGTGTTCAACTTAGCCAAACTCACAAGTCACACGCACTTAGTGAAAGACGGGAATTGACGCAAGTTTTGCGAAGAACAAAAGCCAATGCAAAATGGACTTTGCAAAACACAAAAGTTAACACGGGCTTAGTATAAAATGAAAAATGTACGCAAAATAAAGTATTATTAAGCCGTGAATTTTTGCGTTGGCATAATATTGCTATTAAATCTTTAATGGAGAGAAAATAAGACAAGGGAAGATGCTACGATAACGAATTATCAACATGATTTGACACATGAAATATGACGCCGACGAATTGCAACCAAAAAGATGACCTAGTACAGAATATTAATTTGCCAAAGGTTTAAAAATTGGGTAGAAAGATGGGGTAAACAAAACCTAGATCTATAAGGGATTCACATAATTTCTAACATTAACAAGCTATTTTATGGTGCAACTAGTAAACAAACAAGAATAACCTGTAATAACGAAGATCTTTGATGGTGCTCCAATAATTCTTTCTCTTCCTTGCCTCTTTCTTCCAATTTGCTGTCCCTGCCAGTGTGTTTTTTGTTCTTCCTCTTCTCTCTGTATATGGATGTATTTTCCTTTGCTTATATTGTTCTTTCTGTCTTTTCTTTTTCCCAAAAAATAAAGCATACAAAAACCTCCGCCCTTTCCAAAGAGCCTCCATTCCTTTTTATGGTTCCAAGCCTCTAAACAGGTCATTTAAAATGATTTGCATGCTTTAATTTCCATGCATGCTACTTTGTGTTTATTTTATATTAAAAGCCTTCAAAAACAAGGTTGCATCCAAGTTTACAATCTACTGTTTATAGCAAGTTTGTAAATGGGAGGTGACGCCTATATTGAGTCATCTCTCTTCCCACACATGCCCTCTCTTATAATTTTTTTAATATATATATATATATATATATATATATATATATATATATATATATATATATATATATGTAACCTTTTAATATCTTTCTTTTTATTATATTTCACTTTGATATTTAAAATATAAGTTTTCAAGTTTATATATATATATATATATATATGAGTTAATATATTCATCCAAATACAACGATTAATTATCTTTTTCAAAATGCCTATACAGAATGAAGTAACATTGATTGATGACAGAGAATAGCCAAAGATTACCATGCACAAGAGATAAACGTTGAATTACTTACGAAAATATAAACACGTACATGCACTTGAACAATAATGGAATACATTGACAAAACAACCATGTGAACACCATGATGGAAATTAACCAATGAATTGAGATGATAAGAGCAAACACAAGTATGCAAGATAGTCAAACAATGCAACTTTCAGGCAATCATGAACTACGTGAGTGTGTGTGATACATGGATTACATCCACCTTATTCTTACCGATGGCTAGGACTCCTCTGCCCAACCCATGTTCTCGCCTTCAACAATCCTGCATCATGCGCACTCATTCCACCATTAATAGGTTAGTTTCTAAGAAATCATAGCTGAAGCACAAGTTTTTAATCTTTCCATATTAAATAAGCATCATTAATCAATCAGTTAAATGCAATTAACACATTCACATGCAATTTTCACCTTAATTTAACCAATCATCACGTATTTAATCTAATTGAGTCTCTAAATTACAGAAATTAAATGAAAGTCAAATTCGAGACATGACATCCTTCCCCACTTGGAAGAGACATCGCCTCGATGTCTTAGCATAACATATCATAAATAAAGAGTATCTCACTCATGTCAACAGAAGTGGCATGGCATGGAACAAGTATCTCATAAGCAAATAAGCATCTAATGAAAGAAAACAAAGCATCAAAACTAATTCATCAAATGAGGAAAAGATCTATCAATCTCCTCAGCATCCTCCCATGTGGCATTATCCACTGAATATTGGTCCCACTGGACCTTGTACTGCACAATATCTCAGTTACGCAACTTAACATTGCATGTCTCTAGGATTCGAATGGGTTGTTATTTGCTTTGAAAGAAAGCAGATTATCTTTATGCACATGTTTGGGGTTACTTTCTGGGCTAAGATGCTGAATGTGGATTATCAGAGATGGCTTTTCCTCTTCTTAGGAATTGAAGCTTAAACTATTTTATATGCTTGGCCAAGTTGGGATTCATTGAAATAGATGAAAATTTGTCTAGCAAACTTTATATATATATATATATATATATATATATATATATATATATATATATATATATATATATATATATATATATATATATATATATATATATATATATATATATATATATATATGCTTGGCCATGTTCAGCCTTTAACATCCATGCAATGATTTAATATAATTTAAATGCCATGTTTTAGTCATATTTTTCCAATGATGATTTTCCAAGTATGATTTATTGTATAAAAATGAGTATCTATGTTATCTACTCTCTTAAATCCAGTTTTATTCTTGTTGTCATTTATCAATTAGCTATCAATTTCCACTCAAAATTGGTCTCATAAGTTTATATCAGCAACATATATGATCAAATAATAGAGTATAAAGTTAGGACAATAGCATGAAAGCTTGAAATAGCAATGCATAAGGCTGGAACAGTAGAGTATAAGCTAAGATTAGCAGTGCATAAGGCTGGAACAACAATCTAATAAGTTAAAACAACAGTATATAGGCTAGAACAATGATGTAATAAGCTGGAACAATGGTGTACTAGGTTGGAACAACAATGTAATGGGCTGGAACAACAGTATGAAGTTTGAAGCTTCAGTAAATATGTTTGTAACAATGGTATATGTGTCTGTAACAGCAGTTAAATGTTTGAACAATAGTATTTATACATGCTACAACAGTGCATATACATGCTACAATGATATTAAAGAATGTCTCAACAACATGTTTAAAATGCAGTAACAAGAAGAATTTTTGGTCTCGAATGTTTTGAATCAGCATGACAACACTAATTTTGCCTTAGTCAATGGTTTGAACAGCCATGTGAAGGCATAAATATGCATGTATTGGTAAATATATGCATATTTATTCATAATTTTTGTAAGAAATCTACATAAATTCTTTAATAACAGTACAAGAACTCACGTAATTTATTATTTAAGAAGTTATTGTGCACATTCAAACTCAAATCTGCAAGGGATTCACATAATTTCTAGCATTAACAAGCTATTTTATGGTGCAACTAGTAAACAAACAAGAAGAACCTGTAATAATGAAGATCTTTGACAGTGCTCCAAGAATTCTTTCTCTTCCTTGCCTCTTTCTTCCAATTTGTTGTCCTTGCTAGTGTGTTTGATATTCTTCCTCTTCTCTCTGTATATGGATGTATTTTCCTTTA
This sequence comes from Cunninghamia lanceolata, assembly GCA_027924645.1. Classification (NCBI taxonomy): domain Eukaryota; kingdom Viridiplantae; phylum Streptophyta; class Pinopsida; order Cupressales; family Cupressaceae; genus Cunninghamia; species Cunninghamia lanceolata. Next base: position 687,335 of record BSBN01001319.1, on the reverse strand, counting down.
CTTATATTGTTCTTTCCGTCTTTTCTTTTTCCCAAAAAACAAAGCATACAAAAACCTCCGCCCTTTCCAAAGAGCCTCCGTTCCTTTTTATGGTTCCAAGCCTCTAAAACAGGCCATTTAAAATGAATTGCATGCTTTAATTTCCATGCATGCTACTTTGTCTTTATTTTATATTGAAAGCCTTCAAAAACAAGGTTGCATCCAAGTTTACAATCTGCTATTTATAACAGCTTTGTAAATAGGAGGTAGTGCCTATATTGGGTCATCTCTCTTCCCATGCATGCCCTCTCTTATAACTTATATATAACCTTCTAATATCTTTCTTTTTATTATATTTCACTTTGATATTTAAAATCTGAGTTTTCAATTTTATATAAATTAATAAGAAATATGTGTAAGTGTGTGTGTGTGTGTGTGTGTGTGTGTGTGTGTGTGTGTGTGTGTGAGAGAGAGAGAGAGAGAGAGAGAGAGAGAGAGAGAGAGAGAGAGAGAGAGAGAGAGAGAGAGAGAGAGAGAGAGAGAGAGAGAGTTAATATATCCATCCAAATACGATGATTAATTATCTTTTTCAAAATGCCTATACACAATGAAGTAACATTGATTGATGATGGAGAATAGCCAAATATTACCATGCACAAGAGATAAACGTCAAATTACTTACGGAAAAATAAACACATACATGCACTTGAATAATAATGTAATACATTGACAAAACAACCATGAACACCATGACGGAAATTAACCAATGAATTGAGATGATAAGAGCAAACACGAGTATGCAAGATAGTCAAACAATGCAACTTTCAAGCAATCATGAACTACGTGAGTGTGTGTGATACACCGATTACATCCACCTTATTCTTACCGACGACTAGGACTCCTCTGCCCAACCCATGTTCTCGCCTTCGACAATCCTACATCATGTGCACTCATTCCACCATTAATAGGTTAGTTTTTAAGAAATCATAGCCGAAGCACAAGTCTTTAATCTTTTTGTAGTAATTAAGCATTATTAATCAATTAGTTAAATGTAGTTAACACATTCACATGCAATTTTCACCTTAATTTAACCAATCATCATAGATTTAATCTAATTGAGTCTCTAAATTACAGAAATTAAATGAAAGTCAAATTTGAGACGTGACACTTAAGTCCTCTAAGTCACATGCCCTGGTAGCCAACCAAGGCACAAAAGAATAGAAAGGACAAAGTAGTAACAACAAGAGTAAGAAACAAAAGAATAGAAAGGAGAAGAAGGATCAGATACCAGTTGCTTCAAAAGCAACTTGTGAGACTCAATCTTCAAAGGGAGACAAGCCTAAGAAAGAGAAGGTCCAATGTGCCTCCTGTAAAAAACCCAGTCATGAGTTCTTGAAGAAACAAATTGATCACTTGACACACATTCTCGAGAATAACAATATCAGTGTTCCTGAGTCTATCAAACAGAGTTCTAATGAGGGGTCTAACAAGGAAAAATAAAATAGCAAGGGGAAAGGAAAGGGAAAGGTTCTTGTAGCAATTGCTTCTTCACCACAATCCACTTGGGTTCTTGATTCAGGTGCTTTGTACCACATGGCTTCATCTAAGGAAGAACTTGCATTTTTAGAGCCGTGTACTATGCCTTCTATTTTGATAGGTGATGACACTCTTGTTGAGGTGTGTGGGAGAGGGTCTGCTGATGTGGGGGATGGCACATTCCATGATGTTCTTTGTGTGCCCTCATTATCAAATAATCTCCTGTCAATTTATCAGATCACTCACATAGGTTCAGGCAAGCGAGTTGAGTTCACTCCTGATTCAGTGGAGTTTCGTGAGTTTCATAGGGGTTCTATAGTTGCAGTTGGGAAAGTAGATCATCAGTCAAGACTCTATTTTTCTCACTCATTCTGATGATGTGAGTAGATTATGGCATGAGCAGTTTGGCCATATTAAATATCACTATTTGCAGTAGCTCAACCAACAAAGCGTGGTCACAGGGTTGCCTTCAGTTTAGTTTTTAGGTGGTGTTTGCCAAGGCTGCATACTTGGTAGGCATCCTAAGGAAAAGTTTGAAAAAGGTAAGGCATGAAGAGCTTCATAGATACTAGAGTTAGTTCATAGTGATTTGGTTGGTCCATTTCAGTATCCTTCTTTCAGTTGGGCTAGATATGTTCTCACATTCATTGATGACTTTTCTTGCTATACTTGGGTGTACTTTCTCAAACAGAAGTCTAAGGTATTTGATCACTTTCAGGATTTCAAGAATTTGGTAGAGAAGTAATCTATGAAAACCATCAAAGTTTTGCGTACTGACAATGGTGGTGAGTATGTCAACCATCATTTTGAGTAGTTTTGTACTTCAGAGGGGATTGACTTGCAGCATTTAGTTCCATACAATCCTTAGTAGAATGGTGTTGTAGAATAGAAGAATAGGTCCTTGAAGGAAATGGTGAACTGCATGATTCACTCCAGATCTCTTGCACCACAATATTGGGCAGAGGCCAGTAACTGTGCTTGTTACATCTAGAACCATGTTCCTCACCGAGCCTTGAAGGGAGTCACTACTTTTGAATCTTGGAGCAGTTAGAAACCATCAGTTAAGCATTTTCAATTTTTTGGTTCTCCTACATGGGTCCACATTCCTACAAAGAAATGCAAGGACTTGGATCCATAGAGTAGACCTTGCATATTTGTAGGCTATCCTGATGGTGTGAAGGGTTATCATTTGCTCCACCCTACTACACATGAGCTGTTCATTGAGAGGAGTGTTCAGTTTGAGGAAGACTCTTCGAGCTCACCTTCTACCACTTCTCCACCTCCTTCTACTTTGACATTGGAGTCACTTGGGATACATAGCAGATCTTCTGATGAGTCAAATTCATCTGAGTAGTCTTCTACCTCCACTTCCAATGCCAAGAGTGATTCAAAGGACTCACCTCCTTCCTCTCCTAGTCATCATTCAGAGGATGATGATTCTCCTCCACATTCTCCATCTTCCAGTCTACTTTGGGCTAGATAGACTTTGCAGTTTGCAGGTGATTGGGTTGGGGATCCATCAGACACCAGGCAAACTTGTTCACAATTCTAGGATGCTCCACATGTCTTCATTGCTACTGCCTCATATTCACATTCTTTTCACAAGGCTTCTGGTATTCCTAAGTGGGATACAACTATGCAGGGAGAGTATAGTTCCTTGATGAGGGACCACACTTGGGATCTTGTCCCTCTTCCTAAGGGAAGAAAACTTGTTCAATGTAAGTGGATCTATCAGACAAAATTTGCAGCAGATGGGTCAGTTGAAAAACATAAGGCTCACTTGGTTGCCAAAGGATTCTCCCAGGTTCCTAGGATTGACTACTCTAAGACTTTTACGCTAGTTGCCTGAATGAATCCCATCCGACTTGTTCTTGCCATTGGTGAAGCCAACCATTGGGAAGTTCACTAGATGGACGTGAAGAGTGCTTTTTCTTCATGGTGACCTTCAGGAGGAGATCTACATGGAGCAACCACATGGGTTTATTCAGGAATCTTCACTTGTGTGCCATCTTTGAAAGTCTCTCTATGGCCTCAAAAAGGATCCTCGGGCTTGGTATGCCAAGATGGACTCCTTCCTTCTGATAGTTGGGTTCACTCGGTGCCATTCTGATCCCAATGTCTACATTCTGCAGCAAGATGATTCACTCCTATTTCTAGTTCTATATATTGATGACTTGCTGATCACAGGGAGTTCATCTACCATTTGGGCTATCAAAACTTCCCTTCATGATAGGTTTTTGATGACTGACTTGGGCTTGTTGCATTACTTTCTCAGGATTGAGATCTTCTAGTCTGCTTCCAGGATCACCATCACATAGTCCAAGTATGCTCTAGATTTGCTCTTGAGGTTTCGTATGGCTGACTGTAAGCCTGCTTCAACTCCCTTCCTTTTTGGAGTCAAACTTGAGGCTCAGTGTTCTTCACCATTTGTTGATAGCACTTTGTACCGACATCTTGTTGGGAGTCTCATTTATCTGACTCATACAAGACCTAACATTTCATATGTTGTAGGCATGGTCTCTCGATTCATGTAGGAGCCCCATGAGCTGCACTGGAAAGCAGCCAAGCGGATACTTCACTACATTCAAGGTACTCATAGTTTTGGGATTCACTACGCAAGGGGAATTGAACTTGACTTGGTGGGCTACACAGATTCAGATTAGGCAGGTGATTCTCAAGATCGCAAGTCTACTTCAGGTTACAACTTCTCACTTTGTTCTAGTCCTGTTTGTTGGTCGAGCAAGAAGCAGTCTGCTATTGCTCTATCTTCTACTAAGGCCGAGTATCGGGGGGCTGTGAATGCTGCCACTGAGGCCATCTAGCTTCAGAATCTTCTCACTGAGTTTGGTATCTAGATTAGACAACCATCAATCATATTTTGTGACAACTAGGTTGCCATTTAGATCTCACAGAATCCAGTCCACCATTAGTGGACCAAACACATTGAGGTTCATATGCACTACATCTGGGAGCTCATCCATGGCCACATCATTGATCTTCGCTAATGTCTGACTTTCGAGTAGGTTGCTGATATCTTCACCAAACCCTTTACTGAGAGCAAGTTCCTTCATTTGCGAGCTTTACTGGGGGGTGTTGGATGCTTCATCTTCCGAGGGGCTTTTTCCTCTCACTCAGAGTCTTGACTCTCTCTACTTTGGGGAGGTCTCTTCTCTCTCTATTTGGGGGGCTTCTTCTCTTTTGGAGGGAATTCTATGTACATGGGTACCTCATTAGGCTTGATTTTTCAGGACCCATTTCTACCTCCACCTAAGCTTCTCTTAAGGGGGGGTGTTAGTGTAGGTTTTTATTTCCTAGTTGGGTTATTTATTTTCCCTATTATTCCTAGGTTTTTTCTACACTTCTATTAATCTCACTTAGGTTAATAAAGCATGCTTAATTAGGTGAGTGGTTACGAGGTGTCACCTTCCTACATGTGAGCATCCATTAGCTATCTTGGGAAGATACTTTTCTATCTTTAGTCTGATAGATGGTTGCTCTTGATTGGTCGGTGTTGCCACCTCCTCCCTTTCCTTGGTCTATATAAGCATGCTACCTGGCTTGTATTTTGTATTGATTGCTTTTGCATCCTCTTAATGCTATTTTGCTTCTAGAATTTGCATTACTCTCTTGGAGACTAACTCTGTGTTGCTATTCTGATTTTATATCATTTGTATTCATAGTTTAGATATCTACCCTTTTGCAATAGTTTTCTGGGTTAATAATCTTTTTACATTCTAACACATTCTATGTTTAATTTGCTTTATTTTTGTTGAATGGGCAAATGGATTAATGGTTTAATCAGTGAATGGTTTAAAAGAATACCGATTCACCCCCCCTCTTAGTATTTCGAGTGTTTAACATGATATTCTTTCCCTGTGTTCACTTAGATATGCCATCATCTTCCTGACAAAGAACTCTTGAAAAATGATGAAATCTAAATTTTCACAGTCCTTATCCCACAGATAAGTCCAACACTGAATTGGTAGGGGATTCTTGTTATCATCAAATGTTCTTACTTGCAGAGTCTTCTCCCACATTTCCCTACCAGCATATAAGAACATATAGCACATGAGTGAGTACCATTTAAATTCTAATTTTTTATTAGCCTTCGAGGCTATCATCTGTTTGAGCATTCTGTCTGCCAAGAACAAAGCAAAGTTAAACTCCACATTCACTATGTCATCTTGGATGTCAATGACCATGAACATCAAATGCACATGGATCTTTTCTTCTGCATCCTCACCAATTACTTGAAATAGTGAATACTATGTCTTTATGAAGTATTCTTCAAAGGGCTTTATGTTGAGTGGCTCCTTCTAAAAGACTCCCATTCCTCTGCCACCAGAAGTCTTCACTCTGTGACTAGGGACTTTGACATACCTATAAACTGCTTTTGTGTGTCTCATATATTCTTTTAAAATTATCAAAGTCTATGGCTTTGTTTGTATCTCTATTCAAACCAAATACCTCAACAATGTAGGACTTGGTGAATGCAATGACATAATTCCCACTTGCTGATAACACCCATCTTGTGTTGGCATCATGCGTGCTTGCCATCAACCTAACAAAGTATGTATCTATAAACACATTAGGCACCACAACTTTGCCCATCTCAAGGCACCATTCATTCCTCAATGGAGACCTTGCCATTCTTTTCCTATACCACCGCTCAAATAGAGACCATCCTGATAGGGGAACAACTGCATCCCTAATTCCAACATGGTTGTCTATAAATTTTTCTTCTCTTCCCCTCCCAACAAGGCTCATGGCCTTCTTTGAAGAGCCAAGACATTAAATGAACAAATCCTGCTCAAATCCCCTTTTGTATCGGATGGAACAACCATTCTGTGTGTTCAGGGCTTGAATTGTAGGCTAAGGTTTCTCAAAAACCAGACTAACTATACAATTGACTTCAATTCCTTAATAAATCCAAACTATACGATCAATTTCAAGCAATCTTATGGAAATTTAGAAGCAAATTGATTGCAAAATGAAAAGTTTTGTACTTATAGAGACATCGTAGCTGGAAACCCTATTTCTTCAATTGTTGTTGCACAGTTCTCAATTCTCACAAGAAGTATGATTGGAATGAAATCCACTCATCACAACGATCAAATTGACATATTTATTTCATCAAGTGAGCGGGATTCATGTTGATTTCCATCCCATCGCCATTACTGCAAGCATGAGTCAACTAATAAGCTAGAAACTAGTCATTCTTTGTGTTTGAATCTCCACCATAGATGCATCCAACCTGTGGGAGAATCAACAACCAATATTTGAAGTTACACCTTTAAAAGATAACTTACACACTTCGAAAAGGCACAGGCCAATGAGATGTTGTAAGCTCAACACAAACTTGTCCATGTGTCAGCTCATCGTGACAGCGCAGGCCTGGAAGGGACCCACACCACCCCCTTGCGCTCATGCGCTGCCTTAGGCTTATCTTACTAGATGAGACCTACCTCCACGTGTCACACCATCATAGCATCACGAAGGATATTCCTCGCATCTTACTGACAATGCGCCGTTGTGATCCAATAAGGAGTGAGCATGTTTTGGGGCACTCAACCGATGAGACTTCGAACCCTCTTGTTTGGAAATCTACGACCATCGCATCAGCATGGCTTTGACAGATTTGGAACTCGCGACGCCGCGACAACCATTGATCTAACATCAAAGACTTTGCTTGCATACTTAGGCAATATTTAGGCACACGGGAGGAGTTGGTCACTAGGCTTAAGGGGTAGGTTTGGAACGGGACCTAAGACATAAGGTTGTAACTTAAAGCACCAACAACCGCCTATAACAAGTCAACTTAAAACTATAATGCAGACTTAAAGCAAAGGCTAAGGGTTTAGGGTTTAAGGCTTTCTAGTCACAGACTTAACCATTTGGAGGGTTTTAGGACTAGTAAACAAAGGAATTTTCAGGGAGGCTCCACTGTATGTAGTTGTGGATTTGTCATGTTCCTATGAAATTTACAAACTTCTATTCTCTCCTTTGCTAGATGTGTCTATGTATCTTCTACTTCTTCTGAATATCTAAGGGCTAATAGTATTTATGAATACCTTGGTAGGGTTGCTAGTATGTCACAAGAGGATGTGTTCTTCTAGGTTAACCCATAGAAATATGTATGAATGATAAAAAAACAAGTCTTTTGTCATGCATATGCCTCTAAGAATGCTCATATAGATCTATCGATTCCTTTTATTGCACTAATGTGAAAGATATGTGAATATAGCTCTCAAATCTTTAGGATGTCTAAAATGAATGCAACTAATCCATTTAAATGCAATGACGTGACAAGCATCATGCAAATTTGTGCCTAGTTAATCCAAGGTAGGAAGGTTATAGGTAGGAGATGGTGACAAATTTGAATTTTAGAATTTGAATTTAGGAAAGATAAATCTACAACCACAAGGTTGTCCCCACAACTACAAACTTGTCCTAGAACAAGTAAGTGGTCAAACTAAAGTGGATGGCATGTATAGGTGTGATAAATGTACATAAGAATGTGTAGAGCATAGGGATAAGATAAAGGGTAGGTCGATATGAATGTGTGTAAGGTGACAAAATGTAGAGGACCTAACTTTGTGTAAATTTGCATGTTTTGTCAATATGTCAATGTATCAAGGCACTCTCAAAATGAACACAAAACTAAATGAGAAATGACATAGATATGCAAATTTCACCATTACAATATTAGTATCCACTAGTAAGCAAAATAAATTAATGAGACTATATATTAATGTCCACTAATAACTATAAAAAAATTCAAATTTACCAAAGGGTTGTAGCTTAATTGGTTGAGCAGAATTGATGATGATGATGCTATGTTTCTTGATTCTGCTATCCACCAAGATTCCAATCTCTTGGAGGTGCAATAAATAATGGATGAGGTCAAGATGATGCCTTAGGTGACTTTGGTGGAATGGATAACTCTTAACGAAAAAAATATCAACTTAGGCTCATACTTTAGATACCAATAAATTATACTTTTACAATTTAAAGATAGTTAGAAACCTTATAGAATCATATTTGATATTTGAATTTTATGTTTTAATTCATTATCTCCTGACCGTCCACGAGAATCCAAGGCCATGTCTCAATCCCACCAACCCACTATAGCAGTGCCAAACTTCCAAGATTGTAAACACTTGGCCCTCACAAGCTCTCACGTGAGGACTTTCAAGTAGCCGCCCACGACTTAATAGCTTTGCACTCAGATTGTATTCTTATATTCCACAGTTTAAAACACGCTGACAGAGGAAGCCAATAGCTAGAAAGGAAAGTGTATTAGCCTCTAGCCCACAAACGTCTATGTCCATATTGGACAATATATAACAATTATCGTTTTGCCTTGAACCTTCTCAAATTGAAATTCTCATTTGTGCAAGACCACCCAAAGTTGACTGTTGAAAAAAAAAAACATAGACTGCTTAGAAAACTGCACAAGATTTTGTAATGATGTTTTAGTGAGATTAAAGTACACCTAATCTCTTAAGTCTTCAAGGAAATTCAGGCTCTCCCGGCTATAAGAACTTGAATCCCCTTTCGTTTCAGGTATCTCAATCTTCTATCATCTGTATTTCTTCAGAGGAGGAGAATATTGTGAGATCATGGGGCTAAGGATTTCTGTGTCTCCAACTGTAATGAATATATTGAGGATGTTAGCCATTTGCTTTTGCTTCAACAGTCTGAATGCCAATGCTGGGTACAATAGCAAGATAAAGTTGAAGGAGAAGGTGACCCATTTGGAGTTTTATATGCATGACATAGTTATAGGGAAGAATGCAACAGCAGTCCAAGTGGCACCAGAGAAGTCTGCAAACTTTTCTGCTGTGAGTTCTTTATTCGGCCCAGTGTATGTTATTGATGATGCCCTAACTGAGACCCCTCACCCCAATTCAAGAGTGTTGGGGAGAGCACAGGGAATGTATGTAATGTCATCACTAGGAGAATTGAGCCTGCTCATGGCTCTCACTTACTCTATAGACAGTGGGAGGTACAAGGGCAGCTCTCTGAGCATTGTGGGGAAGAACATGGTGTTGAGAGAGCAGAGAGAGTTTCCAATTGTGGGAGGAAGTGGGCATTTCAGGATGGCCAGAGGTTATGCATTTGCTCACACTTATTCAATGGAAGTGCCTAATGCTGTTATTGGGTACAATGTCACTGTCTTCCACTACGGGAAATAGGTGTGCCCCAAACACAGCCCTATTATTATTTGTCATGTATCTTTTTAAAGGCATGATCCATATGTGGCAACAGTATTGAAATTGTCTCTGCTTCTTCACATTTTACTGGGACAGGGAGTTAGTCCCTGCCAAGAGTTTAGGATGGGCAGCAGACAACAGTATTTTAGCAGTGTAATTTCTTTGTTGAATCATTTAATGTTTAAAATAAGCACAATTTTTCTGTTAATGGACATTGCCATAACTTTTGTTTTATTGCCATCGACTCTAATGGTGAAAGTCTATCTAACCAAATGCATGTACTATGTTTAATACAGATTTTTTTTTAATTTATTTTTTATTTTTAAGGAATTTAGTTGTGTATTTTCAAGGGACCTTTATGAACAATTATTAAATTAATAAGATTTTATATATTTATTTTAGTAGTTTTAAAGCTTGGTCCGTATATTTGTTGTCTTTGTTTAGGACTATGTTCTGTTAGACTTTGTGGGTGTACCTTTTTACTACCCTTTTTTTTTTAAAAATATTCTACTGATTTTATATTATTAATATAATGTTTAATAGGGAATATTCATCAAAAAAATAATAATAAGATATAGGGGGCACTTGACAAGGGAATAAAAGATGTGAGTATCTGTTGGTTGGACACAATCACGTCTCTCCATGCCTTGGCTGGTTCTCAAAAAGATAGTGAACATTTATGAATAACTAAAACTAGTTTTGCCCAAGTGAAAGGATGCAGAAACTGAATGTTGGGCATGGTTCAAACAGTGATGTCAACCAAACTTTAAGCTCAATTCAACTCAGAGTTCTTTGAACATATAAGACAATAAAAAGGAAACATATTTGGAAGGATAATAAGAATTTTACAAAAAAAAATGGCACCACTAAAAGGGTATCAAAGTTTCTATTTAGCTTTCTTCCATGATTAATTTTGCCAAATCTTGATCAAGTCTAAGTAAGAAAGGTTGTTATGGAAAATAATATACAAGGGAAAACTTTCAAAGACCAAGGGTCTAAAAATTACCTAACAACAAAACAAACTACTGAGGGTTGTCAGTCATATGAAATTTGACAATGTATTTTACTCCAAAAGCACTTGGTTTGTCATTTTGATTGGCAACTATGAAGAGTGATCTGAACACAATCATAGGCACAACTTCAATTTCATACATTCAAATACCTATGAAGTCATTTTCTTTCAAAGCATGCCGCCAAATAGTCCTAGCCTAACTTTGTGCATTACCCTTGTGCATCTTTGCACAACACTACTTGCCCACATAATGTAGCCTTACACATGGGCATACATACCTACACTTAGATACACTCAGTTGGGCAACATATGTATCTAACATCTAGACATGTGAATGTCTCTCTAGAATATCTAACTACAAAGAATAGTCATGTACATTATTAAATAAGGAGGAAGGGAGATGAACCATCGATTAGGACCAAGAAGGTTCATATCCTACTTCAACTATCAAAACCATTCAAAACTAGACAAGCCTTGTAGTATCACTGAAGTCAAGTTAGGACCTATAGTCTGTAACATGGGTGTTGAACATGATGCGGAGCCTACTGTCAAAAGCACAAAGGATGTCAAGAAACACCTAAGATATGTGGTGAAATCTAGTGACCCATATCCTCTTAGATAGGAGTTAGATGTAGGAATGGTTCTTAGGAGTTGAAGAATCATACTTTGAATCCCTACTTTGAGTGTTGGTAAGTGGACATTTTCATCGTGGAGCTCCTTGGTCTATATATTGTGTGTTAGTGTTGGGAAATATGAGTGAGAAGATTCTATGTAAGGAGATGCTACAAGAATATTGTTAGAACTCCTTCAAAATATGGGCATACAGTATTAAATATGCATATAAAAGTCTCACTGTATTTGGAATCTATTTGCTAAGTTAATATAGTGAGTGGCACAAATTTGAGGCCAAGTTTTTTACCCAAAAGGGTTTTCTCAAGACAAATTTCTAAGTTATGTTTCTATACAATATTTTGTGTTTTACATTCATTGTTATCGTTTAGATTCTATATTTTTATATTTCTATTGATTATAAAATTTATTCTAGTTATCTAGGTTTGTAAAACCAGTTTTAAATATTGAATGCCCAAAATTTCTTACCCACAATAGACAAAATATATGCTCTAATAACATGCCACTATGAAATTTTTATAATTTACACCTTAAAAAAACATTCAAATTTTTCTCCAACAATAATAATAGGTAGTGCTCAACAAAAACATTATATATATCTTTCACCATTGCTTGCTATATATTTATGGGGAGTAAAGAACAAGCAATGGTTATATATATATATTTCACCATTGCTTGCTCTTTACTCCCCATATATATATATATATATATATATATATGGGGAGTAAAGAGCAAGCAATGGTGAAATATGAATGTTAATAGAAAATGTCTACAATAACATAACTAAGAAGAGAAGAGGTTATAAGAGATGATGGAAAAGTTTTACACATTAATTTTGTTTATTTTACATATTTTTTTATAGTGATCTTCTCTAAAGTGGTACTTTCTGAAGTGGCTCATATAAGAAAGCACAAAAACTTACATATACAAATTAAAAAATTGTTAGTTGACCTTTTTTATTAATTAAATATTTAAAGTTCACCAACCAACTTTCAATAAACCAAATTAAAATAATCATAACAATCCAAAGCTTCTCATGTCCCTCTATATGTATATAAATTTCCATTTTAAATATTATTAATTTCTACCCACATGGGAAAATTTTATTTATGAAACTTGAAATTCTAGAAAGATTACTTTGGTAGGTAAAAACTAGTCTTACGGCCAACATCACCAACCCAGAAACCTCCCAACGACAATTTTTCTTGAAAAAATGGACATCACTTTAGAAAAGCCTCGCGACTGTGGCCGCTCATTTATTCAACAAGATTGACAAGATTGACATTACTTTGGTAAGATTGACAAGATGCCAAATAATGACCTTGACCTTCTCCTTCTCGATGTTTCAGACGAAAGTAATTTCAATGCAACCTGCGAGAGAAAAACACGCGAGGACAAATTTCTTCCACCCCGTGCTTGACAATCCATTTTAGATCTTCTCATGGAAGTGGAATTTTATACGCCAAGAAAAGCCAGGTCTGTAGACTGCGTGTTCTCCATTACCGTCTTGACTGGGGCAGGAGATTGAATCCAAACCACTCTCCCATTCTATAAAATCAATTAGAAATGGGTATAGTTTTTCATCAGCAACTCCTCATCTCTCCCATTTCTTGTTTCTGTGTAAGCATTTGGCCATGGAGAAGAACTGTGGGAGGGGGTTTTGGACGGCATTAGCAATATGTTTTTGCTTCATCACTGTGAATGTGAATGGTGGGCATATAAAACTGAAGGAGAAAGTGACCCATTTGCAATTCTATATGCATGACATAGTGATAGGAAATAATATCACAGCAGTTCAAGTGGCACCAGAGAAGCCTGTGAATTTTTCTTCAGGGATTCCTAGTTTTGGTGCAGTGTATGTGATTGATGACCCACTAACTGAAAGTGGAGAAAGAGATTCAAGAGTGGTGGGCAGAGCACAGGGATTGTATGCTCTGGCTGCTCAGGGAGAATTCAGTCTGTTGATGGCTCTCACATATTCCATGGAGAGAGGGAAATACAAAGGAAGTTCGCTGAGTATTGTGGGGAGAAATATGGTGATGAATGGGCAGAGAGAGTTACCAATTGTGGGAGGAAGTGGGCGGTTTCGTATGGCGAGAGGCTACGCATTTGCTCACACTTATTCCCTCGATGGTCCCAATGCAGTTATCGGATATAATGTCACAGTTTTCCATTATGAGCACTAGCTCTCGTGGACATTGTTTTAAAATTTTAACATGTTTTATGGGATTAGGAGCATTGAATTTTTAGAGTCTATTTAAGTGGATCTATCAAGTTTTGTTTTGATGTTGTGTAGCAATTTGTATGTTTTATATGTGGTAAGTTTTTACTAGTATCATGTTTCTATTGGTTTTGACTCGAGAATCATGTTTCTATTGGTTTTGATTCAGAGAAATTGATTTTCTTTTTTCCAATTATGAATGTTTTAATTTCCGCAAAGGGTTAACATCATTTTTAATTCTATAAGAATATTTGAGATTTCAATTTTAATAAGAAGAAAGTTTAGCAAATAATTGTAAGAATGTTGTAATTGTGAAAATTGCATACTAAAGCTACACGTGCTTGCTAAGACTATTTGCATCCTCTGTGTTGAGGAAAGTCATGTGAGCTATGAGAATTATGTGTTTTTTCCTTTTGTTTTGGGCTCACCTTGACTAAGCCATTATCACTTATGTAATGACAAGTGCATAAGTAATGTGATTTCTACTAAAAAGTTGATACATAACCTATGGCTTACCTAATTCCATCTGCACTCACTCTCAAGGATCAATCCCGACCTAGGTTCAGATCCACAATTTTTGCAAGTGGCCTAGGTCAATTGCACGGTTTACAAAAATGAACTCAGAATTTTAAAGATTTAAATTCAAATTTTGGATCAATCTAACCTTTCCTACTAACCATTGCATGTTAACTTGAAGTGTGAAACCTTTAACCAATAACCCTAGTTCATTTTTATAGATCAAATCCATCTAACATTTGCAGATCTAATCCACATTTAAATATTCATATACATAATTAGAGCACCCATTACTACAATGCATACTTGCATCTACATCTAGGACATTCTTTGCATGACTACCTATTGTCTTTAACCTTCTCACAAAGTTGTTAAACCAATATCCTACGGGTTTAACCAAGGGAGAACACCCATATCTACCAAACTCCCCAAAAGTGTTCCTAAACACTCATAATCAAACAACATAGGTCACAGACATCGTGGTGGACTAAAAATCAAGTATCAAAGTTTAGCAAAGATCAGATCTACATGCTTGGGTCAAATCTATAGTCACATAAGTGACTCAAATAGACAAACAATGAGTTTTCAAATCCTACGGCATTCATCTGGTCATTCTTGAATTTTCCACATCTATTGACATCACTTCCAAACATCTATCACAACATATTTATGTTAGATTTCTAGCTAAGTACCTTTGTATTTTTTATTTGATTTCCACATTTATTTGAACACACTACTCCAAATAATTACATGCCCCAACTCTTTAATCCTATGATAAGTATAAGATAATGTTTGTTTAATTTCTTTACCCTAGGATTTTATATAAATGGGATTATTCTTTGTCTATCTTATTTTTTTAACTTTTTCATTTTGGTTCACCCCTTTACTCTTACATCCCCTTAGAGTTTATCTTTTGATTTAAGATATTTTAATCTATGGTTGATTATACCTAAGATTCATTCTAGTCCTCTTTCACCCTTGATTTGTCATTGTTTATCTTTCTAGGGTTTATTTATGCCAAGACATAATAAAAACCCTAATTTACCGTAAAGAAGAAATGCTTGCCTAAACCCTCATATGAATTCTCATTCAACTAATCAAGACATCTCAATTGAGGCAAATCATAATGAGTAATCTAATTTTGATCATGATACACATGTGAATAAGAAATATTTGTCTCTTACTAAATAATTAATTTTTCAAGAGCTTGATAATGCTACTTCTCCAACAAAATTAGTTGTAGGATAAAAGCACAAATATGTGTTATACTTTAGGACAACAACAAAGATTCAAGAGGGTTCATCTGAACAAGACAAGTGAAACCTCTATGGTGTTATAGTGGCATTTATAGAAAAGAAACTATGGGGGACATTTTAGGAAAGGGGGCTCAAACAAACCCCTTTTGGTCAAACATGTCCATTAGCAACAAATGTGCTAACATTTTGGTGCCATAATTTAAAGTTTACAAAATTTTTATGGGTTACAATATAAACTTGTTATTGTTATCCATGGTTTACAAGTATACCTAGTTATGCTGGAACTACTTTATTGGTCATTATATTTGCGAATATATGCAATCACTTCGACCACTGTTATGGTCATGGTGTTTGTTAAAATATCTAGTCACTTTGACCACTATTATGGTCATGGCATCTGTTAAAATATCTAGCTACTTTTACCACTATTATGGTCATTGCATTTGTTAAAATGTGTAGGTATTTTAACCACTATTATGGTCATTGCATTTGTTAAAATGAGAAGGTATTTTCACCACTATTACATGGTCATGACATTTGTTAAAATATCCAATTATCCCATTACAGTTGATAATATGTTCATCTATTAGACCATTGTAATGCGTGTAGCATTTGTTCAAATGTTGAGTTTACAACATCTATTATGGCCATTGCATATACTTAAATAATAAGACCCTTGTATGCATCGATACACATTATATAATTGAAAGTTATATGACTATTGAATTGGTTGTTGATTTTTATATTACCAATAGGTTATACGACTTCTATATGGGTCACTATTAATTGTTATCTTGTTAATGGTAATTCGGCCTCTATATAGGGTTGTGGGTATTGATCATTAAGTATGTTTAAATTCATGAATGTTATGTTATAGACCTTTTGGTCACTATAATGTTGTTGGATTCTATTTGCTTTGTTAAGAGTTTGTTAAGGATAAATAACAATAATCTAGTTATAGTGAGTTAAGAATGGTTAATATATTTTAGCAAGTATATTTGGTCTCAAACTTGTTGAGACTAGTTTATATGGACTCTATTGAAAGATTATTCATTCTTTTTATTACAACTGTGTTATCCCAACCCTTGGTTATGGCACTTGTTCTTTATTTTTCAAAAATTTGTGTCTTAAAGTCATGTATTTTTTCTCCTTGTACTAAATTTCCAAGTCTCAAAAGCCCTTGTTCAAAATCTTGAAATTTTTTCATGTATTTCCTTCATGTCGAAGCTTTCACGCCAACCAAGAGTTATGTTAGAGATTTTGGGGTCATTAGGAACTTCTTTTGTTGGAAGTTCCAAGTCAATTGAGAACTCATCCCCTTTATCTCTTTGTAAATGTTGTCAGTGTTTTCTATACTACCGAGAACTCAAGAGGTTCTAATAACTAATGGAAGTTTTAAAAAGTTCATGCCCACCCCTTGGTTGCTGGTGCTATCCAAAGCTCCAAAAAGAAAGGTAGGTAAAGAAGAAGACTTAATAGTTCATGCTTACTAGCGATCTGTCGATACCTAGAACTCGTAAGGAAAAGAAAAACTTCTAAAAGAAAGAAAGCATGAAGACAAAGTAAAAGAAATGTTAGAGAGTTCCTGGGTTTCAGGAACCTATGGAACCTCTAAAAAGTTCTAGATCCAAGGTTAGTTCCCAGTGAACACTAAAGCCCTAAAAGGTAATGAAACTAAGGAATGTTTCAAAGTGGGGAATAAACATAAAAGAAATGTCAAATAGTTCCTAGATTCCAGGAACCTATGGAAACTCTAACAAGTTTCTAGTGCCCAGTTAAACTTCAACACTTAAAAGAAAGGAAAGAAAAAGAAAACATTACAAGTTTATTTGGTCCCAGTCACCGGAGAACCTCCTACAAGAGGGAAAAGAAGGAAGTCACAGTCTTATAAAGGCACTTTCCTGTCATTTGAGCGAGAAGTTGCTTTCAAAGAGAATGAGCCATTTTTATGCCCATTGGAACCCTAGCTCAACTGCAATTGTGTCAAATTGTCGTCCAATTCCTTCAAGCACACATTGCCAAGTAAGTCAACGTGTACATTTATTTAATTAATTTTTTCCTAAATCCCCACTTCCATAACTTATTCAGTTTCTCCTATACCATATTTATCCATGAAACTACATTTTCCCACCCAGATTCTTCTCCAAAGAATTGTTTTATTCCTTTCTAACCTGGGTAAAGTTCAAATGCCAAAAATGAAATATGCGTATCAAGGTTTTGAAAGGGAATTAGTTTTAGAGAATTATTTGTCAAACATTGGGGATAACCAACTAGGGCATACAAATTTAGAAGAATTTTGGTTGCATATGTCTAAAACCCCTAGGTTAGAAATTGTTGAAGCTATGTTTCAAGGTGGGTTAGCCCATGCTAGTGGCTTCTCAACTTCCATCCAATGTATTGATTTGGTAATGGCTTGCATCAAAAATTACAAACCAGATGAGAGGGAGGTGAGGAGTGCAGATGACAAAGTAATAACCAAATTGGATGGATCATCAATTAGCACTATGCTAAGATTTCCTAACAGAGAAGAATACATAGAAATGAGTGTGGAAAGGGCTATGAATTATTTCATTGAAAGTAAAGATACATGTCTAAATAATATTTCTAAGTTCTGGTTCAAGAAACCTAGGAAAGGAAAACCTAAGCTCTCTAAAATTCTCCTTAGATCACACTTTAATGATGATGTGTTTGATTTTATAACCCTACCACGTAGAGTCAATGGAGATAAAAAAACTAGTTCTTTTGAATATTGGATGTGTCATTTTATCATTGTGATAGCGTGGGAATCTCAACATATTGATTGGGGTAAATTACTAAGTGACAATCTGCATAATCAAATGACAAATTTCCACAAGAAACAAGAGTTTTACATGACATCATATCTATTTTATGCCATTTTCAGTATGCATCCATGGCCTAGACTATATGCAGTAGGGTATATGATCAAAATGCTCAAATTTACGACTTTTATCCTCAGTTGTAGTTGAACAACAATAATAAACATTATAAGAGGGTAAATGATGCATTTACCATGTTAACGTCAGAGAATTGGATGCTAATGTAGGCCAAAGGTTCTCTCTTGAGGCTACACAGTTGATTAAACAATTTGGGAGCTACTTTATTCAATTTTCTAGGTTTTCATACATAAGGGTAGGTGGCTTTAATTAATATCTCTATAAACTACTGAGATATCCAAATGATCATCTAATACTCATTGAGTTATGTAGGCAAATGGAATCAGTAAATAAAAAGTGCAGAGATATGAAGAAAGCAGGATATCCATTTCCATTAGGCTTGACTTATTACACTTGCCCATCTTTAGCTAAGGCACATAACGTAGAGAGATTTCTGGGAAAGTGTTGTGCCTTGCATACACGTCCCATTTTGCCAAATGGAGACCCCCTCTTTTTCTTTGGCTTGAAGTCTCAACCTTTTTGCTTTATGATGATGAGAAGGTGAAATTATGCTTAGAATGCGGGATTTGCTTCAAATTTTAGTATTTTGCATGTTTGGAGTCATTTGATGTTGTGTGTGATTGATTTGGAGGTGTCTTGAGTGGTCTTGTGCTTGAAAGATAGCCATTTGTTGCCTTTTACACTAAAATTGGGTGCTACGACATTTTGCTTTAAAATCCTATGTCACTGGATATTGCCTTTGAGATTGCTTTTGTAGGATGTGTCATGTTGAAATTCTTAGTTTCTAGATCTTATAGTTACAAAATTGTGTCAAATTCTATCAGATTTCACTAAGGGGTCCATAAGCTTTCACCTTGATACATTGCCCTGAAGCCCTGATTTGGCTAAGTCTGAAACCATGAAAATCTTGAAAAATGGCTAAGTCTGAAATCTGGTGGAACCTCAAAATTCTAGAATCTGCATATGAAATCCTATCGATCTGGAACCCATCTCAAACATCCTAGAAGTATATTTAAAAATATTTAAAGTATAAGTTCTAAACTTATACTCGAATATATGTTTAAATATACTTTCACCCTGGACATTTCCAAAACTGGCACTAAAAACACTCCCTACTACAAAAAGTGCTAAAAATGGCTCCTACCAACCTTAGCGCTAAATTTGCTTCCGACTGACCTCCCTCTAAGCTACCATTAAGTCAGTCGGACCAAAAATCCCCGCCGAGACAACTTCGAAGAAAAGCGCTAAAATTGCCTTCTACCGACTTGCGCTGAAATGGCCTTCCACCAACTTAAGTCACGCAGGTTGGTCGGTGCTAAAACTCGCGTAGGTCGGTCACTTTGAAAAACCCTGCCAACAAACTTTGCGCTAAAAACAGACCCAACGGACCTACCCTAAAAATGGAACTGACTGACATCATGAAGCATCATTTTAGTCGGATGAACCCAAAATCCGCACTAAGGTTGAATGAACCCAAAATTTGCGCTAAGGTTAGATGAACCCAAAATCCGCGCTAAGGTCGGATGAAGTCAAAATCCCCGCTAGGTCAGTGGCCTCCAAAATCAGCACTTTTTGGTATTTTGGCTTGAAAATTAAGTTTTCCAAGGAGCAAACTGGATTTTCTTGATGGATTTGAATTGCATATCTATTTGTCACATCATGATGAACATTTTACCAAGTTTCTATTGAATTTTTTTGCATGTTTTACAACAATTAATGTCACTACACATAAAAGGTCGGTGACCCCCCAAAATCCTACCTTTTACAAAAAAGGCTAGAAAAACATAAAATTAAAGTTCTCAAATGGATCCTAATGATTGCAAAAACTTCCTAGATCAATATATTGGCCAAATGGGTACTTGAAAATGGTAAAAAATACAAAAAATATGTAAAAATCACTGGATTTATGAAGTTGTCTATAAGGAAGTGACATTGACAATGAGTTGTTTTTTATTGATCCATGACTGCAAATGGACATGTTTTGATTCAAATTGATGGAAAATGACTTGTTTATGATGAAATTAATGCTTTTCATGGTGAATTGTAGGTCTTGGAGGACAAAGGAGTCAATTGGAGCCGCCTTGGAACAGTGAACATACAGAGGTAGTCTGCTGACCCAAAAATGCAGAATCGGCATTCTATCAACCAAATCAGTGTTGCACATACAAAAGGAAGTCAATATGATGTCCAAGATGATGGAGATGAGCTATAAGAGCTAAAAACATACAAGATCAAGTTTATTTCATTATTGTTCCTGTAGATCTAGTCCAATGTCCAAGACATGCATACAACTATCCCAACAGTCCAGTCATCAAGAATCAGTCCAACAAGCATCTAGTTGCATATACCTTCACCAAAATACTCATTTTCATCCAATCAGCACTTGGAATCCCATGAATCCACATCAACTCAAGTTTTCAAGCATCATGTGACTCTATTTTAGCTTTATTAGGCCTTGAAAATTGACTTTTCATCATGTACAACCAAATGGGTATCCATTTTGTCTAGATTCAATGTATTTGCAAGCTGTATTTTGTCTTTTTCCTACAAGACAAAGGTAAATCTAAAAAATGTAATAAACTGATGTATCTCATTAAATGCCATGTAATCTGAACCGTTGGTGTCGAGTTAATCTCCACCGTCCATTGAAAAACTTAGGATGGTGCCTTACCTATAAAAGGGCCATCATTTTCTCTCATTGTAACAAGTAAGATTATATACTAAATTGCTGAGACTCTGCCAAATTGTGATCAATACAAAGCAAATTTTGCAGGTTGCTGGGAATTTGTGTTCTTGTGTTATCCTCTTTGGTTTTTATGGTTCATATCAATCTGAATTTAATTAGTCGTGCTTTTGCAATGATGGGTAAATGGTAAGATATCTGATGAATGCTTTGGTCCATACTATTAGTGCTTACCGATGGCAAGTTGCTGTGTATAGTTAGCCTGGGCCCTGTCATTGAATATAGTTCAGTTGCACTCCACTAGTTAAGCTACGGCATTGTCTGGGTGTTTGATGAGTGAATGCAATTTGAAAATCATAAGGATCCTTTGAAGATTGCATCGTTTCTTGCAACATTGTGGGTTTCCTATCCTGGTGAAAAAGGGAATGATTTATTGAAAATATTTGTCTATCTGCAGCATTTTACCCCATTATGACTGTCACTTAGGATCTTTTATCCCTTCTCTCTCCTTTTCTTTGCATTTTATTTATATCAAGTTTGTTAGGTTAGGTTATAAGCAGCATTTCATTGCCCATCTACTAGAAAATTTCAGGCTTTACAGTCTAAACCACTAGGGTTTCTGCATATACATTGTTGCCATCTTTCATAAACCTTGCATTTCATGTAAGACCCCTTGTTGGCACAGTTAGACATTCCACTGAAGCTATTCCAAGAAAGCTAAGACCTAGCTGTATTATCCTTGGGGCAGTCTTATCTTGGATAGGATACCTTTTTCAAGAGAGGTGTGAAACCAGCAATCACACCTGCGTTGTTGTGTGCTAAAACCACCATTAACAGAATTGTCACTAGAAGGAGGGATGGACAAAGATTTTTATGTAGGCTATCAGTTTTGTTGGTGTTCATTGCACATGCTAAAATTAATTGACTATTCAAGAGAGTCAGTTCCAATGAATACACATAAGGGTTTCAGTCATGAAATCCCTTCATTCTTCAGAGGACCATCTCAACAGTCATATCATGAAGAGAACTTCAAAGTTGATATCCCACTTTTCAAAGAAGTGCTTGATAGGCAAATCAAGGTGAAGTATCCTCCATTCACATTGCTTGATTTTAGTTCACCACAGGTCTGCACTATACATTCTGGAGAGCTGCATGACAAAATTGACTGTTTGACTTTTCTCCAAAGAATGGATTTGCACTTGAAGGGATTGTTTCCTATTTTTGAAGTTTACAAGCTTGAAGCAGGATATGGATATGACAGACATATACAGAGAAAGACCTTGCAAGGAGATGCAAATCTTCCATTCATAAATGATCACAGTGAACAGGGCAATCTGCACATTGGAGAAATTGAAGTCCCTCAAGTTGTTCATCAAAATACATGTCGAGATGATGAGAGCAGGTAATGCATGTGGTCTATAGGTCACCCAACTAATGAAGATGAGGTCCCTGTCTAGATAAGCTTGGTTTTCAACCACTAGATCTAGACTATTCAGTCACAGAATATGCTGTCCCAACATGGCAAAAATCAGATTTTCAGTCACAAGACAACGAACAGAATAATGTACAGGGTCAATTCTCTATTACTAAGGAAGTGGATGAGGTAGATGATAAATCAGATTTGATATGCAGTCATATTAAAGATGCAGATCAGTAATCAAATACTTCCCAGATAACAAATTATGAACTTGAATTTGCTACAGCGGAGATGCAAAAAAATAGTTCATTTTAGACTACTGATAATTCTAAGTTGGAACAACAGTTAAATCAATTTGAACAACAACAACAACAACAACAAGAAATCTGTCATTCAGATGAAGAATATTCATGGACAGCAGTGCAGGAAGTTGTTTCAGTTGACATATCAGAGCTACAATTAGATTATCCAAAGGAGATTGATCAGACTTTTGATTGTATCAGCCCAATAAATCATCATGATCAACCATATTAGGTTGGTACAATTGCTGCAGAAGAGTCTCAAGCTCAATTAAATGAAGAAGATCAGTATGATGCATCACTGCGAGACAACATTGACATTAAGGATGTAGTCATAAAAGAAGAAAGAGACTATGTTGTTGCCATAGACAGTGAATTGCTAGCCCAATGCTAGCCCTTAATTCAAACAGGAAGATTGCTGATTGGTGCAGAGGAAGTTTTATCAGAGCATGTGACTGATTTTGATGAAGTAGATTCAAGTATAACACATGTTCCCCATGTTGCTCCTATTTACACATGCAATGAAGAAGATCTCCACATGGTTGATGCTGGCCTAGTAATGACAGATGAGAGCAAAGGTCTGCAATCTGAGAATACAAATCAAACCGTCATGCGGAGTGATAGCTTGGAAGCTTTTTCATGTCAGTCACTTAATCACATCATTGAGTTGGTGTCAATAATGAGCAAAGATATGATGTTGCATGGGATTCACCACACATGTCATATTTTCCTTTAGCCACTTCATGCATAATTCATCCACATAATCCACATTCTGAGAAAGATTGTCCAGATTTTCTGTTTGCTTGGGAAGTTGCTACAACATTCAGTGCTTCAAAGGTATTTGATGAGCAGGACATGGCTAAACATGGGTTGAGACCTCCCGAAGATGAGAAGATATTTGGTGGCGCAATGCAACAGGGTGATAAACTCACATCTCTAACTAATGGAACTGCAAATCAGGTTGTATCTTCCCTCTTCTCGTCCCTGTGGCTGAGGTCCCTCTCCCTATCCTTGTGGCTGGGGTTCTTGCTACTGTGCCCCCTGCCGAGGTGGCGGCATCCATACCTGCGGTGCCTACTATGCAACCTGTGGTGACACTACCTGCTGGGCGTGGGAAGGTCCCTCCCCACCTCTCCTCCTCTGTCTGGGTCGACCTTCGTCATCTCCATCATCTCCCCCATCTCTGCCACCTCCTCATCCTCCTCTCCCCCTCCTCCTTCGACCAAGTCCTCATCCTCTAAGTCTGCCTCATCTATCCGAGGCACCAGCACCCTAGGCCCCGAGTATCTCAGAAATGGGTGCGCAGTGAACCAATCCTCGTAATCCTAGGTCATCCCAGCATCTGCTATCTCCCTCCTCATATCCCAGTCGACATATGGTGTCTGTCGAAACTCTGCCAATGCCTCCTCATATGATGACATTGATCCCCATCTGAGCCTCTCAGCGTGAGTCCTAGTAAACTGAGCCTGCCCCTGTGACATGCCCTGCCTCCTCCCAAACTATCTCTATACCTGACCAATAATCTATCTCTCTAGTAAAAACCGTGTCCGCTCTATCAGCCACCGCGTCTGATAGCAGTAAGGTAGCTCATTTGCCTCATCCTCCCATGGCTCACAGTCTAGATATGGTCACCACTCGACCACATCTACTCCATCCAAAGCGTGTCACCAATACTCCAGCTTCCCCATCCTGTGTTGGGAAATCACTCCTGCGTATCCATAGTTGTATGGCTCCCCTCTCTGTCTGTCAAAAACACATATAGGCCTCGTGATCACTATGTACTCCCATAACCAAAACTGTAGCAGC
Source organism: Cunninghamia lanceolata (assembly GCA_027924645.1). NCBI lineage: Eukaryota > Viridiplantae > Streptophyta > Pinopsida > Cupressales > Cupressaceae > Cunninghamia > Cunninghamia lanceolata. The sequence continues at coordinate 662,849 of BSBN01001319.1, read as the reverse complement.
GACACGCCTGCAGATAGGCTCGTACTTCTGTGATATACCACCTGATGCATATCGTGGTATAGGTACACTAGCACGCAAACACCCCAAGCATACTGGGTGCCCTTTGTCACCATCCTCTCCATGATCCGACCCCATCCAATGGGGAATCTGTGTGATCTCCTATAAGGGCAAACAACACCTCTGATCAATCCTGCTACAATCCTTGGGAAGTAGTCGTAACAATCATAGATATCTTGCCAAGGGATGACCTACTTGATCAGCTCAGGGTCATTAAACACTCGCCTGCACTCAGCAAGTCCTGCGTCTCTCTATGGATCATACTCCACAAGCTCTCCTTGAATAGGCAAATGGAGGATCCTATACACATCCTCCAAAGTAACAGTCATCTCACCAGTAGGGAAGTGGAAGGTCCCGTCCTTGCTGTGGAACCTCTCCACTGCAGCAGTCAGCAACCTGCGGTTCGCCCAAACCTTAGGCATGAAGCAAACGTAATCAAGTCCCATAGTGCCGAGCACCTCTCTATCCATCTCAGTTAGCATGTATCTCTGCAACATAGGCATAGGGAACTGCTCCCTTGACTGGAGCGTATTTCGTATATCCTCCTGCAAGCATGCAAAGCAAGGTGTCAACCCAAAGCTGCAAGTACCATACTCAACATATCTATAGAACCATATCAACTAACTTAGCATTTCAAATTGATCAAAACAGCACACTACATCTCTTGACCAGATTCCTGCAATCTCAGAGATAGCTTATCGATTGACGCGTCAAACAGGACACCAATCGAGTCAATTTTTCTAAGTAATCTGCTTATCTATATCATATGCACTATAACAGGTGGCATATGCGCCATTTCCTAGCAAATGCACCATTTCTTGACACATGCGCCACTTCTGGCAAAAGCGCTGCAAGAACCAATGTATGCGTCGTCCTATGCTATATATGTGCTGCTCCGACGCATGCGCTGCTACATACCGTAAATGTGCGGCAGAATTATGCATGCACTGGCAAAACCTATGCATGCACAACTTTCACAAATGTGCTATTTCCTATCATGCATGCGCTGCAGAACCATGCATGCGCAGTTTCGCGTGGCATATGCGCCACACTGCGTTTCAACGCATCTATCTATCCTAGTTTTCTCCTAGCATTTATGACATTCAAACTCAACCCTAGGAGAAATTTTTTGAGATACATACCAGGGGTCCTTCCTCTGCTGGCCGGTCAAATCGATGGACTTGCTTGAATCGATGCTCCTCACGTGGAATGTCCATCATCGTGCTGATTGTTCTATGCTCTATGCTGCTCTAGGCTCTCCAAAGTAAATCAAACTAAGACAAGTGTGCAAATAAATTGTCTTGTGGACCCAGCTTCTATATATAGCATGCAAACCCTAATCTGGCTAGGTGGTGACTACGACTACTTCCCGCAGCCGTTTCTTCCAGTTTTCTTCCCGTTTCTCTGAAACGTGTCCTATTTTCTTCCAACCTAACCTAGTTTTCCGTTGCCTTCGTGAGATTGTCCATCTCATGCCCTTCTACCTTCTTCCTGTCCAACCTCCCGAGGGGGCATCCTATCATCATAACCTGTACCAGGGGCAAAACTGGGGCATGTATCGTTATCAGACTATCTATTCTTTGAAGCAATGTCGTAAACTGCATTGCATCAAAGAGGGGCAAAATGTATACGCCTTTAAATGACATGATTCGGTATAGATAAATATTCTTAATATTTATTCCCTTCTAATTCTTCTATCAATAAATAAATAAACAAATTTATTTATTTGAATCATTTTCTTCCAACAATTAAATAAAATCCTTTATTTAATTCAATTTTTCCAAACAATTAAATAATTCTTAATTATTTAATTAAATCAAATCATTCCTCCAAATTTGAATAAATCAAATCAAATTTATTTAAATTCTTTCAATCTCCAAAAATAAAATACAATCAAATATTTTATTTATTCTTCCAAAATCATGCACAACGATTAAATAAATTTATTTATTTAATTTGTTTTCTTATCTTCTAAATTAAATAATTCCAATTATTTAATTGTTTCTTCCAATAATATCTTCTCTAAATTTAAATAAATCAAATATTTATTTAAGTTGTCTTTTTCTTCTAAATTGAGTTATCTCTAAATATAATTCAATCTTTGTGCACATGTAATTAAATATTCCTAATATTTAATAAAGTAAAATATCTTCTTATTCTCATGTAATCTCTTCTTGTTTTAAATCACTTAACTAATTATTATATTCTTTTAATTGCTTTAACTCATTCTTCTATTCTTAGCAAATTCTTTCATGCAAAAGAAAGCAAGACACATGTCTTCTTCTTATTCGTTGCACGTTCCTCAACTATTCTCAATTGTTGATCTTCTCATTCTCTCTATACCGTTGATCTCTTCTCTGCCAAGTCTATAAGTACAACATCATTCTTCCATTTCATTCATCCAAGCTTTAAGTATCATTACTCTGCAGGAATTACAGCACGTCTTTGGCACCAATTCCTTCATTGCTTGTGATCACACTCGTTACTACGCAACACTGCCATCATTGTGAAGCTCCTCTTCATGGCGGTATTATCATAGCCATTCTCAATTGACATTCTTGAAGCATAGCAAGGAAGTGCACTATCTGAGGGCCCTATTTCATACATGCAAGATCGATTGTGATAAGCGATCAATGGAAGCTTCGAATTAAAGATGTTTGCTTTGTTGTTGATCATTGTTTATCGAATCTCTTTTGTTCACCATTTCATTGAGTTTTGGGTATCTCGATATTTGATATTATTGATTGTTCATTTTGAATCCAATTTTCCATATATATATATATATATATGGGGAGTAAAGAGCAAGCAATGGTGAAAGATGAATGTTAATAGAAAATGTCTAAAAAACATAACTAAAAAGAGAAGAGGTTATAAGAGATGATGGAAAAGTTTTACACATTAATTTTGTTTATTTTACAGATTTTTTTTATAGTGATCTTTTCTAAAGTGGTACTTTCTAAAGTAGCCCATGTAAGAAAGCACAAAGAACTTACATATACAAATTAAAAAATTGTTAGTTTATTTATTTATATTAATTAAATATTTAAAGTTCACCAACCAACTTTCAATAAACCAAATTAAAATAATCATAACAATCCAAAGCTTCTCACGTCCCTCTATACGTATATAAATTTCCATTTTAAATATTATTAATTTCTACCTACATGGGAAAATTTTATTTATGAAACTTGAAATTCTAGAAAGATTACTTTGGTAAGTAAAAACTAGTCTTACGGCCAACATCCCCAATCCAGAAACCTCCCAAAGACAAATTTTCTTGAAAACATGGACATCACTTTAGAAAAGCCTCGCGACTGTGGCCGCTCATTTATTCAAACTGAGTTGGTGAGATTGACAAGATGCCAAATAATGACCTTGACCTTCCCCTTCTCGATGTTTCAGATGAAAGTAATTTCAATGCAACCTGCGAGAGAAAAACACGCGAGGACAAATTTCTTCCGCCCCCGTGCTTGACAATCCATTTTAGATTTTCCCATGGAAGTGGAATTTCATACGCCAAGAAAAGCCAGGTCTGTAGACTGCGTGTTCTCCATTACCGTCTTGACTGGGACAGGAGATTGAATCCAAAACACTCTCCCATTCTATAAAATCAATTAGAAATGGGTATAATTTTTTATCAGCAACTTCTCCTCTCTCCCATTTCTTGTTTCTGTGTAAGCATTTGGCCATGGAGAGGAACTGTGGGAGGGGGTTTTTGACGGCATTAGCAATATGTTTTTGCTTCATCGCTGTGAATGTGAATGGTGGGCATATAAAACTGAAGGAGAAAGTGACCCATTTGCAATTCTATATGCATGACATAGTGATAGGAAATAATATCACAGCAGTTCAAGTGGCACCAGAGAAGCCTGTGAATTTTTCTTCAGGGAGTCCTGTTTTTGGTGCAGTGTATGTGATTGATGACCCACTAACTGAAAGTGGAGAAAGGGATTCAAGAGTGGTGGGCAGAGCACAGGGATTGTATGCGCTGGCTGCTCAGGGAGAATTCAGTCTGTTGATGGCTCTCACATATTCCATGGAGAGAGGGAAATACAAAGGAAGTTCGCTGAGTATTGTGGGGAGAAATATGGTGATGAATGGGCAGAGAGAGTTACCAATTGTGGGAGGAAGTGGGCGGTTTCGTATGGCGAGAGGCTACGCATTTGCTCACACCTATTCCCTCGATGGTCCCAATGCAGTTATCGGATATAATGTCACAGTTTTCCATTACGAGCAGTAGCTCTTCTTGACATTGTTTTACAAATTTTTAACATGGTTTATGGGATTAGGAGCATTGAATTTTTACAGTCTATTTAAGTGGATGTATCAAGTTTTGTTTTGATGTTGTGTAGCAATTTTTATGTTTTATATTTGGTTGGTAAGTTTTAACTATGGTTGTTAAGTTTTGTGTAACTTTTTTTTATTGTAACCTGCATTCTTTCAATATATTAAAAAAAAAAGTTTTAACTAGTATCATGTTTCTATCGGTTTTGACTCACACAAATCGATTTTCTTTTTCCAATTATGAGTTTTAATTTTTGTAAAAGGTCAACATCATTTTTAATTCCATAATAATAATTGAGATTTTAGTAATTAATTTTAATAAGAAAGTTTAGCAAATAATTGTAAGAACGTTGTAATTGTGAAAATTGAATACTAAAGGTACACGTGTTTGATAAGACCATCTACATCCTCTGTATTGAGAAGTGTCATGTGACCTAGGAGAATTATGTGTTTTTTCCTTTTGTTTTGGGCTCACCTTGACTAAGTCATTATCACTTATGTAATGACAAGTGTATAAGTAGTGTGATTTCAACTAAAAAGTTGACCCATAACCTACGCATTACCTAATTCCATCTGCACTCACTCTCAAGAATTAGTCCTAACGAAGGCTCAGATCCACATATTTTGCAAGTGACCTAGGTCAATTACATGATTTGCATAAATGAACTCAAAATTTTAAAAATTTAAATTCAAGTTTGGGATCAATCTAACCTCTCCTACTAGCCATTGCATGTTAACTTGAAGTGTGAAACCTTTTACGGGTAAGTGCAAGAAGATGGGGGGCTAAAAATGGGTCTTAAGTGGCCACTTTTTTTCTGAAATCAGGAAATGCTGGCCTTGGATGAGAAATTGAGCATAGTTACACTCAAAATTTGGAGATGCAACCAAAACAATGTTTGTAGTGCTCCGAGTCTACTTTCTAAACTACTAATTTTTTTAAAAAATGGTATAGATTAAGAGGTTCAAAAGAGGGAGCCACAGAAATTGGTGTTGTTTCTGTCAAAAAAACATAACATAGCATGTTTTGTGGCTCCCTCAAAAGGTTAACTTTTTTTTGGTATTTTTAAAATCACTTCAGCGATAAATTAGCTAACAGCATGTAGTTTATGCCCGATTTTTCTGATAATTTTTTAATGAATATTTAATTTTTTACTAATTTTCAAAGTGGACACATCCTAAAAAATAAAATTTTGGCCGTGCTACCCCTATAAATTTTGAAAATTAATTGAAAATCATTTTTTTTAATGTGTAGAATGGAGTCTAGTTTCTAAATATGTAATTTTTTTGAAATTTCAATGAATGGTTAATTTACAATGAAAAAAAAAACCAAACAGTGGTTTTTGCCCAAAACTGGACACACAAACAAAAGAAATTAAAGATGAAAGACTTAACATTGTCAAAATGTGAACAAAATTACATCGTTGAATAGCTAAGAGAAAGCCTAACATTACCTAGATGTTTGATTTGTTCGACCTTGAAACACGTACAAATCTGAGGGTTAGCACGAACAAAATTATGTGAAATCTTGTAGAATTTACAAAAACACGTCCGTGGATGTTGAAAAGGCACTACAAGCCTTTGGGTTGGAAATCCAAAGCAAATCCCAAGCCTAAGGCTTGGGATTCCCAAAGCACAATATAACGCAAGCATGTTATAACACGCTCACGTTATGTTGTGCTTTTTTCATTTTTTTGCATGCTTGCCAGTGTTTTCTCAGTTCGACATAACGCGAGCGTGTTATAACGCGCTCGTGTTATGCCTTCCTTTGAATGAGTTATGTTCAAGTTTCATAAGTATGTTTTATGGATGTTTATATCTATGCTTGTAGGTATGTATGCATGTACATGTATGCATGCTTGTATGTATGCATGTATGCATGCTTGTATGTATGCATGTATGTATGTATGTATGTTTGTATGTATGCATGTATGTATGTAAGTGTTTTGGGTTTAGTGTATATAAGGACCTGAGCCTGTATAGTTTTGAGGGTTGAGGGTTGAGGGATTAGGGATTAAGGCTTAAGTAATAGGTAGAGGGTAGAGATTAGAGGGTTGAGGGTTACAGTTAAGGGTTAATATTTAGGTTGTTGAGTGTATAAGATTAAGTGTGTAAGGCACGGGGATTAGGGTTTAGGATATTGGGTTTAGGGTTTATGATATGGATTGAGGGTATATAAGGCATAGGGTGACTTGGGTTGAGAGCACGTATGGTTTAGGTTTAATTTAAGTATATGGTTGAGGCACAATATTTAAGGTTTAGGATATAAGGGTGAGGTTATATGGTCTAGGGATGAGGGTTTGAGGGTGTAGGCTTCAGGGTTTAAGGTATAGGGTTGATGATTGAGGGAATAAAGCTTAAGTATATTGTTGAGGGTATAGGGTTGAGGATTTAGGGATAGGTTTTAGGGTTTAAGGTTTAAGGGTTAAGGGTTGAGGTATAGGGTTTAAGGTTTAGGGGTAAGAGATTAGGGTTTAAGGTATAGTGTCTTGGGTTGAGGGTTTAGGAATAGGGATAGCATTTAGGGTTTAGGGATGAGGGATTAGGGTTGAGAATTGAGGGATTAAGGTTTAAGGTATAACTTGCTGAGGGTTGAGTGTTTAGGGATAGGGTTTAGGGTTGAGGGATTAGGGTGTAGAGTTGAGGGATTAGGGTTTAAGGAATAGTGTTGAGGGTTGAGGGTTTAGAGATAGGGTTTAGGGTTGAGGGATTAGGGTTTAGGGTTAATGGATTAGGGTTTAAGGAATAGTGTTGAGGGTTGAGGGTTTAGGAATAGGGTTTAGGGTTGAGGGATTAGGGTTTAGGGTTGACGGATTAGGGTTTAATGTTGAGAGTTGAGAGTTGAGGGTTTAGGGATAGGGTTGATGGTCAAGGGATTAGGGTTAAAGTAGAGTGTTGAGGGTAGAGGGATTAGGGATAGGGTTTAGGGTTGAAGGTTTAACGATTGAGGGTTGAGGCTTTAGGGCTGAGGGTTAAGGGATTGGGGTTTAAGATATAGTGTTGAGCATCGAGGGTTTAGGGATAGGTTTTAGGGTTTAAGTTTTAAGGGTTAAGGGTTGAGGGATAGGGTTTAGGGTTTAGGGATAAGGGATTAGGGTTTAAGGTATAGTGTCAAGGGTTGAGGGTTTAGGAACATGGATAGCATTTAGGGTTTAGGGATGAGGGAGTAGAGTTGAGGGTTGAGGGATTAGGGTTTAAGGTATAGTGTCGAGGGTTGAACGTTTAGTGATAGGGTTTAGAGTTGAGGGTTGAGGGATTAGGTTTTAGGGTTGATGGATTAGGGTTTAAGATATAGTGTTGAGGGTTGAGGGTGTAGGGATAGGGTTTAGGGTTGAGGGATTAGGGTTTAGGGTTGAGGGATTAGCATTTAATGTTGAGAGTTGAGGGTTGAGGGCTGAGGGTTTATGGATAGGGTTGATGGTCAAGGGGTTAGGGATAGAGTGTCGAGGGTAGAGGGATTAGGGATAGGGTTTAGGGTTGAAGGTTTAAGGATTGAGGGCTGAGGCTTTAGGGATGAGGGGTTTAAGGCTTAAGATATAGTGTTGAGTGTTGAGGGTGTAGGGATAGGGTTTAATTTTTAAGGGTTAAGGGTTGAGGGATAGGGATTAGGGTTTAAGGTATAATGTTGAGGGTTTAGGAATAGGATTTAGGTTTAGAGTTGACGGATCAGGGTTTAATGTTGAGAGTTGAGGGTTGAGGGTTGAGGGTTCAGGGATAGGGTTGATGGTCAAGGGGTTAGGGTTAGAGTGTCAAGGGTAGAGGGAATAGGGATAGGGTTTAGGGTTGAAGGTTTAAGGATTGAGGGTTGAGGCTTTAGGGATGAGGGTTTAAGGCTTAAGATATAGTGTCGAGTGTTGAGGGTGCAGGGATAGGGTTTAAGTTTTAAGGGTTAAGGGTTAAGGGAGAGGGATTAGGGTTTGAGGTATAGTGTTGAGGGTTGAGGGTTTAGGGATAGGGTTTAGGTTTGAGGGATTAGGGTTTAGGGTTGATGGATTAGGGTTTAATGTTGAGAGTTGAGGGGTGAGGGTTTAGGGATAGGATTAATGGTCAAGGGGTTAGGGTTAGAGTGTCGAGAGTAGAGGAATTAGGGATAGGGTTTAGGGTTGAAGGTTTAAGGATTGAGGGTTGAGGCTTTAGGGATGAGGGTTTAAGGCTTAAGATATAGTGTCAAGTGTTGAGGGTGTAGGGATAAGGTTTAAATTTTAAGGGTTAAGGGATAGGGATTAGGGTTTAAGGTATAGTGTTGAGGGTTGAGGGTTGAGGGATAGAGTTTAGGTTTGAGGGATTAGGGTTTAGGGTTGATGGATTAGGGTTTAATGTTGAGAGTTGAGGGTTGAGGGTTGAGGGTTTAGGGATAGGTTTGATGGTCAAGGGATTAGGGTTAAAGTAGAGTGTCGAGGGTAGAGGGATTAGGGATAGGGTTTAGGGTTGAAGGTTTAAGGATTTAGGGTTGAGGCTTTAGGGATGAGGGTTAAGGGATTAGGGTTTAAGATATAATGTTGAGTGTCGAGGGTGTAGGCATAGGTTTTAGGGTTCAAGTTTTAAGGGTTAAGGGTTGAGGGATAGTATCGAGCCCATTGAGCATTTAGGAATAGGGATAAAATTTAGGGTTGAGGGTTGAGGGATTAGGGTTTAGGGTTGAGGGTTGAGGGATTAGGGTTTAAGGTATAGTGTTGAGGGTTTAGGGATAGGGTTTAGGGTTGAGGTATTAGAGTTAAGGGTTGAGGGATTAGGGTTTGACATTGAGGGTTGAGGTTTTAGGGTTGAGGGTTTAGGGATAGGGTTAAGGGTCGAGGGATTAGAGTTAAGGGTTGAAGGATTAGGGTTTGACGTTGAGGGTTGAGGGTTGAGGTTCAAGGGTTGAGGGTTTAGGGATAGGGTTGAGGGATTAGGGTTAAAGTAGAGTGTCGAGGGTATAATGATTAGGGATAGGGTTGGAGGGTTTAGGGATAAGGGATTAGGGTTTAAGGTATAGCATCAAGCCCGTTGAGGGTTTAGGAATAGGGATAGAGTTTAGGGTTTAGGGATGAGGGATTAGGGTTGAGGGTTGAGGGATTAGGGTTTAGGGATAAGGTTTAGGGTTTAGGGTTGAGGGATTAGGGTTTAAGGTATAGTGTTGAGGGTTTAGGGTTGAGGGATTATAGTTAAGGGTTGAGGGATTAGGGTTTGACGTTGAGGGTTGAGGGTTGAGGTTTTAGGGTTGAGGGTTTAGGGATAGGATTGAGGGTCGAGGGATTAGAGTTAAGGGTTGAGGGATTAGGGTTTGACGTTGAGGGTTGAGGGTTGAGGTTTGAGGGTTTAGGGATAGAGTTGAGGGTCAAGGGATTAGGGTTAAAGTAGAGTGTCGAGGGTAGAAGCATTAGGGAGAGGGTTTAGGGTTGAAGGTTTAAGGATTTAGGGTTGAGGCTTTAGGGATCAGGGTTAAGGGATTAGGTTTTAAGATATAGTGTCGAGTGTCGAGGGTGTAGGGATAGGTTTTAGGGTTCAAGTTTTAAGGGTTAAGGGATCAGGGATAGTATCGATCCCGTTGAGGGTTTAGGAATAGGGATAGCATTTAGGGTTTAGAAATGAGGGATTAGGGTTGAGGGTTGAGGGATTAGGGTTTAGGGTTTAGGATTCATGGATTAGGGTTTAAGGTATAGTGTTGAGGGTTTAGGGATAGGGTTTAGGATTGAGGGATTAGAGTTAAGGGTTGAGGGATTATGGTTTGACGTTGAGGGTTGAGGGTTGAGGTTTTAGGGTTGAGGGTTTAGGGATAGGGTTAAGGGTCGAGGGATTAGGGTTAAAGTAGAGTGTCAAGGGTATAACGATTAGGGATAGGGTTGGAGGGTTTAGGGATAAGGGATTAGGGTTTAAGGTATAGTATCGAGCCCGTTGAGGGTTTAGGAATAGGGATAGAGTTTAGGGTTTAGGGATGAGGGATTAGGGTTTAGGGTTTAGGGTTGAGGGATTAGAGTTTAAGGTATAGTGTTGAGGGTTTAAGGATAGGGTTTAGGGTTGACAGATTAGAGTTAAGGGTTGAGGGATTAGGGTTTGACGTTGAGGGTTGAGGGTTGAGGTTTTAGGGTTGAGGGTTTAGGGATAGGGTTGAGGGTCAAGGGATTAGAGTTAAGGTTGAGAGATTAGGGTTTGACATTGAGGGTTAAGGGATAGGGTTGAGGGTCGAGGGATTAGGGTTAAAGTAGAGTGTCGAGGGTAGGGGGATTAGAGATAGGGTTTAGGGTTGAAGGTTTAAGGATTTAGGGTTGAGGCTTTAGGGATGAGGGTTAAGGGATTAGGGTTTAAGATATAGTGTTGAGTGTCGAGGGTGTAGGGATAGGTTTTAGGGTTCAAGTTTTAAGGGTTAAGGGTTAAGGGATAGTATCAAGCCCATTGAGGGTTTAGGAATAGGGATAACGTTTAGGGTTTAGGGATGAGGGATTAGGGTTGAGGGTTGAGGGATTAGGGTTTAGAGATAAGGTTTAGGGTTTAGGGTTTAAGGTATAGTGTTAAGGGTTTAGGGTTGAGGGATTAGAGTTAAGGGTTGATGGTCAAGGGATTAGGGTTAAAGTAGAGTGTCGAGGGTATAAGGATTAGGGATAGGGTTGGAGGGTTTAGGGATAAGGGATTAGGGTTAAGGTATAGTATCGAGCCCGTTGAGGGTTTAGGAATAGGGATAGTGTTTAGGGTTTAGGGATGAGGGATTAGGGTTGAGGCTTGAGGGATTAGGGTTTAAGGTATAGTATCGAGCCCGTTGAGGGTTTAGGAATAGGGATAGAGTTTAGGGTTTAGGGATGAGGGATTAGGGTTGAGGGTTTAGGGATAGGGTTTAGGATTCAAGGTTTAAGGGTTGAGGGTTGAGGGTTGAGGTTTTAGGGTTTAGGATTAAGTGAGACCTAGATGGCTAAGGATGGATAGAGAGGTAGACAAGGAGTGACTGAGAGATATAGAGAGGGGAGAGGTAGAGAGGTGAGGGGGAGAGATAAGTGAGATATAGAGAGGTGAGAGATATAACATGAGCTAATGGAGCTAGAGGTGAGATATTGTAAAGGTGCTATCGAAGGTGAGATAGGCACAAATATTTATGGATCAATCTATAGCAGGACAAAATGCGAGCGCATTATAATGCGCTCGCGTTTTGTCCTTCTATAGAAATGGTAAAAAAGCTTGGACCCCCGTGATCCAGGCCCACATGCTCTATTTTCATGCTAATTATGTGCGTGTTCTGACAAAAAGAAGTGCTTTCATGTTGTTGGGAAGTTCACATGCACATTTTACACATTCTACCACCTTTGCATGATCTTTCCACCACCTTTTCTGCTTTGCCAACTTGAGAAGGAGGAAATAACATAGTTTTTACATCAAATTTGATATATATCTATTCAAGTTTCAGTTTTTGTAGTGTTGCAATGTTAATTGTGATTCAATTTTAGGAGTTTAACATTATAGATTGGTAAATAGTATTGTTGTTACTAATTATATTTGAGTGTTATTCAATTTAACATTGAAAAGGAAGCAAGTGGTGAAAAACTTAAATTGTTGAAGAGTTTGATGCAAGAAGAAAAAAACACTATATAATTGGGTACTCTCTCCATTCGAATCTCCATTTTTTAGGTATGTCAAGTCTTTACATGCATGTTCATTACATTTTCCTTAATTCTATTTGAATTACTTTATTATGCTTTATCATACATGTTTATATCACTTGTATCTAGTATGCATAATAAAAGACTATGTATACATATCTTGTGTTTATATAATAGACTATGTTTTAAATTAGTTCATGGTATGCATAATAAAAGATATCTCAAAGGTCAACATTAATTAAAATAGACACATTCCCAATCAAGAAAGTAGCCTACAATCTCACATGATGCCATGTATATTTTCTACACTTGGGCTCTTTAATAATTATGTGTAATAAACAGACCTTAACATACCATGATGTCAAACTATACAAGAATAAATCCTTACAACATAATAAAAATACAATCCCACTATTATCTTGTCATATTAACAAGTTAAAATACAATCCTTACTCTCCTTTGACCTTATCCTCATCTAGGACTGAAGTGAACTTTGTACCATAATGCTTTGTATGGCTGCAATAACATTGTGCAATAATGCTACAGACAAATTCTCCATCATGCCGAGGAAACGATCAAGGATTAAACCAACATAGGAAGAGATGGAAGCTAAGAATGCAAAGAAAGTAGCGGCTATGGGGGAACTTCGTGAGAAGAGGAAATTAGACATGATAAATGAAGACATGCCAATTGAAGAGGAACCACAACCATCACAAAGAGATATGGTATTGGAGACACAAAGAGAACAAATGCAAAAACTTCGTGCTATGAGAGATTTGAATACCATAGTTGGAGACACGTCCTCTACCGCAAGTCAACATGTAAGGACACTATCTACCACATCTCAAGTTGAGAGTACATCATCACTCACATGTGATGAAGGAGGTACGCCATCGTTCCCACCTCAACCTCAAGGTATGCCATCTAGCCCATCTCATTTAAATATTGATGAAATTCCTAATGTTGAGATGAATTTACCTAACTTAACACCAACTAGAATTTTGCATAGAAAGCCAAAGTATTTGATTGATATTGATGAGAATATTTTGCAGCCAATGGAAGGTAAGATTCCAAAACGCACTTGTAGAAGATATGCTCATAAGATTTGGAGATTGTTCTTTGAAAAGTTAAATGAGACTGCAAGTTGTCAACTATTCGTTGAAATGATGCGAAGTATAAAGTATAGGTCCATCATGAAGATTCTTGGGTTGAGAACATCAAAGGCTTCAAGTAAAAAATCTATTGTCAAGAATCTAATGAGTGCGTATGAGAGTGTGGGTAACACCTCATGCACAAAACATAGTAATGCAACACGGCGTGTGATTACAATGACTATAGTAAGTAGTCAAACAAGGAAAGCTCGTCTCATTAGAAAGATGAGTTAAGAATTGAGAATTAATAGAAAAACTTTATCAAGAGCTGTTGGGTAAGTGCAAAAAGATGGGGGGCCAAAAAGTGGCCAAAAAATTTTGAAAAAAAATTTAGGCATAACGCGAGCGCGTTATAACGCGCTCGCGTTATAACGCGCTCGCGTTATAACGCGCTCGCGTTATGGCTTGGCAATGACAAGCCTAAGGCTCGTCATTGCCGAGCCATAACGCGAGCGCGTTATAACGCGCTCGCGTTATAAAGCGCTTCATATATAAAAAAAAAACGCTGTCATTTCATTTTAGTTCATTTCATTGTGAGTTTTTCCTCCGCCCGCGGCTTAAAACCCTTCAAAAACGCGCTCGCGTTCTACAAAACACCGTTCAACACAAAAGATTTGTCGATTCATCGCCGAAATGCCGCCGCGACGTCGAGCACGCCAAAGGGGTGAGTTATCTTTGTTTTTTTGTTTGAATTTCTTCCTAAATAGGTAGGTTTTGTGTTGATTTTTGATGCATATTTTATTAATTGTAGGAAATGTTAATGCACCTCCTCCTCCTCCTCAAAATCCTCAAAATCCACAAAATCTTGAGGAAGAAATACCTGCAGAACAACAACCTCCTCCATTCATTCCTCGACATGCCCCTGGAACACAAGATAATATAATGGGGGAAATTGAAAACAACAAAAAACAAATTGAAGATATAATTGCAAGGTTGAAAGATCCTTCCACTTCAACCTTGCATAGGTCCACGCTTGCCGAATCTCTTGAGTCTATGTTATCAAATGTAAATTCAATTAGCAAGCAAATAACTAGTTGGACCGATAAAAAGAGAGAGTTTAGAGATTACTATGCAGATAAATTGTCATATCAAGATGTCAAAAAATTACAAATTACAAAAGTAGACTTGTGTTCAATTTTCACAAACCCACAAACAAATCAACCTCCACCCATTACATGCAAGAGGTTCCCTATCCATTGGTGCAACAACCAAGCGATAAGGGACAATTTCGGGCAGAGGTGGTGGATGGTTTTTGACCATCCTCCATGCAATAACAATGAGGTCCCGCAATACTTTTTGAGGAAACTCTACTCCGAGTTTGTCCTCAATAAAGTGCCAAACTATTTTGATATGCGGGACTTCCAGGGTAGAGGTGGGGGCTCAGCACAGGATAGACCAGGGGCACGTCTTGACCCACAGCGGGTAGTGAGACGAGTAATCAGCAGACCAGCCCACGAGCATGTTTCTATTCCTTCCATTGTGAAGGAGAGTGTTGAGGTCGATACACTGAGGTCGATTAGTGCCTTGACCCAGAGCATCATAGAGCATGCCGATCCTGCAACACAGAGTGGGTTGGGAGATAGTGCGAGGAGTAGGGTCCCACCGCATACTTGCCAGGCTTGCGGGTCAGCCTGTGGTTATGACCCCATGGACAGTCAGGACGCATGTGCACAGGCTACATCTGCAGCTGAGCAGATGGCGATGACAGATACCCTCCTGAGTGAGACTTTCGGCCTTAATACTCAGGTAAATATTAGCAAGTTTATTGAATTTAATTTATTAAATTTTATTTTTGAAATACAAGATTAACTAATTTAAATTGATGATTTTAATGAAATTTCAGGGTCATAGCGTCGATGCAGTTTTCAGTGGTTCTCCACCTACATTTTTCACTAGATCATCTACTGTCGAGGTATGTAACTAATAAACAATTATAAATATTACATGTGAATAGCATCGTTATATGAATGGTATTCTAATTTCTGATTTTGGATGTTGAATAGGTTAACACTGTAGATTTCATGGCAACACCTGCCAGCGGTGGTGGACTTCAAAGCTTTACGGAGGTAATAAAATAAATAGTTTAATGAATGAATTGTACTTACTAAATTTTTGTATGTGATTTGTGTGTTTTATTGTGTGTACTTCCATGTTTAGATGAGCGTGTGTGTATGTTAGGAGCCATGATTTGCATCACTATTATAGTTTTCGTAATTGAATAATGTTGTTTTATTTCCAGATGATGCAGGCTGCGGATACACCTCCCCATGTTCATAGGGCAATGGAGCAGGGTGTGGCCTCTGCAATTCATAGCTCTATGGCATTGACAGGGGTATGAGGCAGATTAGTAAATTTCAATTTACATTCATTGTTATAGTTGTCTATTTTTGAAAAATCAAAAGATTATTGATTTGAAGTTTAATTTCTATCTGGATGGTTTCTATAGGACATGACATCACCAGGGCCTTTTCCTTCTACTGAGGCAAGCGAGCAGACAGATTATATGTTAGCGGTAAGTGATTATTTTGTTAAATGTTTCATTTTTTTATAACATGTAATTTCTATATATTAATATCTATACTTTTTTTTGTAACAGGTAAAGGTGCAGGAAGAACTAAATAGGAGAAGTAGCCCTCAGGTTCGTAGTAGACCACCCACATGCATGTCTCCATCCCCTAGAAGATCAAAGGCTGCTCGTGATTTATTCTCTTCACCAGCTAGAGGGGAATGACTTTTTATTGTGTTCCTCTGTTGTATGCCTATATGGCATTTGTGGACATATATTTTGTATTGTACATAGTTGACATTGTATGCCTATATGGCATTCTTGTAAGCCTATATGGCTATTTTGTATATATGTTATACTTATATCGACAGATATTGATGTATGCGTATATGGATATTTGGTTAATACAAATCTTTTTTATTGATGGCGTCCATACTTGCATTATAAATCCACTTTTGAATGGATATTTGTAGATGGCTACTTCAAATATTTAAAGTCTGATTGTATTACATAGGATGTTTGCATTTTCTTTGATAGGCTTGATAGGCCATGGATTACATGATGGTGTTTGATGGAAAAGTATGGTACTAGAAGACTCTAGTTCATTCTTAATAGGCTTGTGATTGATAATATCTTTGCATGATTGCACTTGATCTTGGATCATGGGCATGTTGTTAGGATTTTGATTGCATTGTGATGTTTGATGGATAGGCATGGTGTAAGTGTAAGATACCCAACTAGTTCTACGAAAAATTTTCCTTACTTAAACACTTTTACTTGCTAACAATTCATCAACTACTTCAATAACATAAAGATATACATCAAGATAACTATTTGAATGAAACAACATTAGAGTTGGGTACTTGTCTTGTTACTTGATTCAATCAACTTGCAATGTCTTATTACATGGAAAATGCTTTCAATAGCATGAAGTACAACTCATTCAATGGAAATACAAGGACAGGCCTTGAAGCCTTGATGTTACAATGTCTTCCTTATTTGAGCAACATTTGAAGATTTAGAATGTTCAACTCATCACCTCACAAGGTAGGCGCATATTTGAAGGATTTACAGGTTTTTCTGACTTGGGCGCCAAGTTGAGGTGACCTCCTCCTGAAGTTGCGCCTTGTCAACATTAGGTGCCAATTAGAGTTTATGGATGCTCTGGATTGTTTCCAAGAGTAGGCGCCAAAACATCATCATTATGAAAGTGTTTTAAATGCTAGGCGCCCAAATCAGCCCTCTGGAGTCTAGGCGCTCCTTTCATGCATTCTGTGTTCTAGGCGCCAATTGAAAGGAGTGGAGAACAGGGCAAGCGCCTTCCAAACTAGGTGTTTCCTTGAGGTGACAAGGACTTAGAAAGTGCGCCTAAGGTGAGTGCCTTGAGTGAAAAGGTCTAACAAACATCTTTGAACCCCCTTTCAAGGTTAGGCGCATTCTGGAGGTGGAAACAAGTAGAAGGTGCGCCTTAGCTTCCTTTGTCAATTCTTGCAAGTCTTTGTTGATTAGGAAGGTGGAATGCTTCATTGTAGAATGAGCGCCTATCTTCTAATGTCCAAACTACTTCTTCTGGCTCACTCTGTGGCTAGGCGCCAGAGCTAAACTGTTCACACAAGGGAGTGCGCCTAGACTCACTTGATGTTTTCTTACTACTTCAACCCCTGGAAGATGTTCCAAGGTGTTCCCTTTTACAAGCACCTGACCTCCCAAGTTCCTTCATGTGCTATTCCTTGAAGGCGCCAAAACTGAGCTCCAGTGCCATGGGATTGTGCCTAACATCTTTGAAGAGTTTCTAAGCCTTTTGCAAGTTGATATCCCAAACTCATCTTCTAGGCGCAACAGGAGCTTTCCAAAGGAGTTTCCAAGTTTTAGACGCCAAGCGAGGTCATGGGTGAATGGAACTGCGCCTTAGGAGATGACTGGATCCTAAGCGTCAGTCTGGAGTTACAGTGGAATTGATATGCGCCTCAACTAGCTTAGGCGCCCATTTGAAGTGATTCCTTTAACACTTCTCTGTCAATCTCAACTGCAAGGATGATCTCCTAATCCAATTTTGATCCTCTGGAGATGCAAATAGCTTTACATTTCACTAGGTTCCATCAATGATGATCATCAACCAAAGCACATTTCAAAGGTGAGATAGGCAAGTGAGGCGCCAAACTAGTCCTTAAGACTTATCTCCTTCTATCAAGTCAATTTCAACTATGTGAGAGAGTTCTATTCTAGGCGCAAAATGGAAATGTTTCATCAATTGGTGCATCTTACAAAGCTCCCAATTCTAGGCGCCAGAGCCAAAGAGTTTTTCCCAACACATGCACCTGGGCTAGGAATTCACGTAAGAGACATCACTTAGCTTTAAAACTTTCAATCTATAGCCATCTGGGCTAGGCGCTCCAATGGAGGATCCTTGAACTCATGCATTGGCGCCTTCTAGTTCTAGGCACCCATTTTGGATGATTCATCCTGATACTAGCGCCCAAAATGACTAGACTCTCTTCATTATCCAATTCACTTAGAAGACTCAAGTTGGAGACTTAGTTGTCTATCCATGTTCTCCGGAAGATTCATTGTACCTCTATGCACTATCTCCTTCAAGGCGCACATTTAGCTCCAAAACGCAAATTTCCATCATCAACCCATCAAGGTACATCATCTTCCCTTTGTATCCCCTTCAAGGCGCAGACATTCACTTCTTCACACTCAAACTCACTCTCTGGCGCCAGAATAGGTGTATAACTTCAAATAAGGCGCTAATCTTAGGTTTCTAAGTACTTAGTTTGATCTTAAGGCTATCCTTCCTCTAAGCACTCTCTTCAACTCCCTCACTGAAGGCCCTCTATAAGTTTGGGCGCATTTCATCCCAAGGCGCTTCAACATCATCCAAGGCGCAAATTCACTCTCCAAGACAAGGTGCAAAAAACCCTATCCTAAGGCGCTCAAATCTTGCTTCTAGACCTAGGCGCACAAATATGAGATTAAGGATCATTCTGGCCACCATCACTTCCCTAAAGGCGCAAAATTGGTGTAGATACATTCCATTTATTAAGGATCATTCTGGCGCCCAAATCTTGTCAAAGCAAAGGATCAATAGGTTCTCTCTAAGGCGCACTCCAGGGTTTGATCTTGCAAGACTTCTCACGTCAAAATTTTGACCAAGACACTCAAGGCACTAGTCTTTATCATCTAACCCTACAGTGCACTTACTCATTATGATATACTCCTCAACTTTGTATTCAACCTTGCCCAAGGCGCATATTCACTATAAGGCATTCTCACGTTGTCAAGGCTCAGAGGGCTTCAACTTGCTAAAGGGTAGAGGTCTAGGCGCATATCTGACTTGAAGCTCAAGGCGCTCCAACCCTCTTGCTCTGGAATTCCTTCTAGGCACTAAGTGACTTCTCCAATTCCTTGAAAACATTTGAAGTGTTTTACCTTCTCAAGGTGCTCCTTCGAACTTGACTCCAAGGTGTTATAATCTCAAAGGTGCTGACATCATCTCAACCAAAGGCGCTCAATGATTCATCCCATATCTAGGTGCTAAAACACTTAATCAACCAAGTCATTCAAGGCGCCATTCAGTAAACTCATCTTCCATGATATTCCTATCAAGGCGCATATCACTTCTCTCATGGGCTTTAGGCGCTCAGTTGAGTGTTTCAATACTATTTAGGTGCCAAATTCATTTTAATGCACCAAACACAAAGAGCTTTCAAACACTGGGCGCTCACAAAGAGTCTTCCAACCTTGGGCGCTAAATTAGGTCTTTGCAACTATCCAAGGCGCATATCTTCGTTTGAACAACTTATGGTGCCAAGACAACTTCTCATTAGGGCGCTCAAAACACTTGTGTTTACATTTGAAGTGCTTTACCTTCTTAAGGTGCTCCAGACTAACCTGACTCCAAAGCGCTCCATCATCATCCTTAAGGCGCTAAAAACATCATCCAACTCCTTAAGGCACTTCACTGTGAAAGTCTGAAGGCGCTCTACCTAGACCTTTCCCCTAGGCGCCAGAACTCCTAAGCACTCACCAGATAACTCTCTTCTTCAAGGCGCAAATCTTCCTATACTATGATTGCCTTTGAAACGCCGATTAACGTGATGTGAGGGTGCAAAGGCTACTCCAATCCTCAGTGAGCGCCTAGTTTAAACAAGGAGAAATAAAGCATTCAAAACTATCCAAACGATCATCCCCTTCCTAATGTCTTCACTGCTCCAGAAAACCTTGGCCAAAATGACACATAACAACTCCTATGAGCGCCCTTATGCCCTAGGATCATCTAGTTTGTGCGTCTTGTAATGAGTAGTTCATGTAAGTTTGGAATGAGCGCCTTGAATAAGTGTAAACTAGCCTAGAGAAGGGTATGTGCGCCTTGAGCATTCCAGAGATAATTGTGCGCCTAGAACAATATGAGTGCTCATGATGATGATTAACGCCCTGATGAGACTATGAGCGCCTTGTTCAGGAGATACCTTGTTTGATCATAAAATGCACCTTGAGTCTTGAAGGTTTTGAGCGCCTAGGTGATTTGGATGTTGGGATGTTGGTATGCGCCCAAGATTGAGGTAAGTGAGCACTTGTAATGGAGGAGAGCAATGAGATGAGGTTTAGCGCCTCCAAGTAAGGTCAGAGGTGAGGTTAGAGGTGAAATGCGCCTTTGGACCATTCTGGCGCCTTGGATGAAGAACCTATATCTTGAGCCCAAGAGGTAAAATTTGCGCCTTAGTGGATTTGGAGAGTTACAGAGATTAGAGAAAAGCGCCTTGAAGACAGAGTTGTTCAAGGCGCATGTGTGATTTGGTCAAAAACAGGCGCCTAGAGTGAATAGGCTTTCATCCTGACTTAATACACTGCCTCCTTCTGACGATTTTTGGGGCAGCAGAAAACCTTTCACCACGGGCAAATGCCTCAGAGCTATAAAAAACCGAGAGAGGTTATTGTAGAGGCACTCTACGTGATCCTGTTGCCTCAGACGGAATGTTTCTAAGTGACACAGTTTTTGAGTAACATCTCGTCAAAGATTGCTGCCTTTTTGCACTTTGGACTCTTCAGGGATATCGTCGGTACAATGTAGCTCCGACTGTTTCGACATGTTTGGGTGAGAAATAGGACCATGCCTAGCATAAATGTACCCATTCGGACGCGTTGGAACAGTCAGTTTGGTCGCATCAGGAGCAGGACGAAAGTTACACCCCTTTGCAACTTTACACTGCCTCCTTCTGACGATTTTTAGGGCAACAGAAAACCTTTCACCACGGGCAAATGCCTCAGAGCTATAAAAAACCGAGAGAGGTTATTGTAGAGGCACTCTACGTGATCCCGTTGCCTCAGACGGAATGTTTCTAAGTGACACGATTTTCGAGTAACATCTCGTCAAAGATTGCTGCCTTTTTGCACTTTGGACTCTTCAGGGATATCGTCGGTACAATGTAGCTCCGACTGTTTCGACATGTTTGGGTGAGAAATAGGACCATGCCTAGCATAAATGTACCCATTCGGACGCGTTGGAACAGTCAGTTTGGTCGCATCAGGAGCAGGACGAAAGTTACACCCCTTTGCAACTTTACACTGCCTCCTTCTGACGATTTTTGGGGTAGCAGAAAACCTTTCACCACGGGCAAATGCCTCAGAGCTATAAAAAACCGAGAGAGGTTATTGTAGAGGCACTCTACGTGATCCCGTTGCCTCAGACGGAATGTTTCTAAGTGACACGGTTTTCGAGTAACATCTCGTCAAAGATTGCTGCCTTTTTGCACTTTGGACTCTTCAGGGATATCGTCGGTACAATGTAGCTCCGACTGTTTCGACATGTTTGGGTGAGAAATAGGACCATGCCTAGCATAAATGTACCCATTCGGACGCGTTGGAACAGTCAGTTTGGTCGCATCAGGAGCAGGACGAAAGTTACACCCCTTTGCAACTTTACACTGCCTCCTTCTGACGATTTTTGGGGCAGCAGAAAACCTTTCACCACGGGCAAATGCCTCAGAGCTATAAAAAACCGAGAGAGGTTATTGTAGAGGCACTCTACGTGATCCCGTTGCCTCAGACGGAATGTTTCTAAGTGACACGGTTTTTGAGTAACATCTCGTCAAAGATTGCTGCCTTTTTGCACTTTGGACTCTTCAGGGATATCGTCGGTACAATGTAGCTCCGACTGTTTCGACATGTTTGGGTGAGAAATAGGACCATGCCTAGCATAAATGTACCCATTCGGACGCGTTGGAATAGTCAGTTTGGTCGCATTAGGAGCAGGACGAAAGTTACACCCCTTTGCAACTTTACACTGCCTCCTTCTGACGATTTTTGGGGCAGCAGAAAACCTTTCACCACGGGCAAATGCCTCAGAGCTATAAAAAACCGAGAGAGGTTATTGTAGAGGCACTCTACGTGATCTCGTTGCCTCAGACGGAATGTTTCTAAGTGACACGGTTTTTGAGTAACATCTCGTCAAAGATTGCTGCCTTTTTGCACTTTGGACTCTTCAGGGATATCGTCGGTACAATGTAGCTCCGACTGTTTCGACATGTTTGGGTGAGAAATAGGACCATGCCTAGCATAAATGTACCCATTCGGACGCGTTGGAACAGTCAGTTTGGTCGCATCAAGAGCAGGACGAAAGTTACACCCCTTTGCAACTTTACACTGCCTCCTTCTGACGATTTTTAGGGCAACAGAAAACCTTTCACCACGGGCAAATGCTTCAGAGCTATAAAAAACTGAGAGAGGTTATTGTAGAGGCACTCTACGTGATCCCGTTGCCTCAGACGGAATGTTTCTAAGTGACACGATTTTTGAGTAACATCTCGTCAAAGATTGCTACCTTTTTGCACTTTGGACTCTTCAGGGATATCGTCGGTACAATGTAGCTCCGACTGTTTCGACATGTTTGGGTGAGAAATAGGACCATGCCTAGCATAAATGTACCCATTCGGACGCGTTGGAACAGTCAGTTTGGTCGCATCAGGAGCAGGACGAAAGTTACACCCCTTTGCAACTTTACACTGCCTCCTTCTGATGATTTTTAGGGCAACAGAAAACCTTTCACCACGGGCAAATGCCTCAGAACTATAAAAAACCGAGAGAGGTTATTGTAGAGGCACTCTACGTGATCCCGTTGCCTCAGACGGAATGTTTCTAAGTGACACGATTTTCGAGTAACATCTCGTCAAAGATTGCTGCCTTTTTGCACTTTGGACTCTTCAGGGATATCGTCGGTACAATGTAGCTCCGACTGTTTCGACATGTTTGGGTGAGAAATAGGACCATGCCTAGCATAAATGTACCCATTCGGACGCGTTGGAACA
This sequence comes from Cunninghamia lanceolata, assembly GCA_027924645.1. Taxonomy (NCBI): domain Eukaryota; kingdom Viridiplantae; phylum Streptophyta; class Pinopsida; order Cupressales; family Cupressaceae; genus Cunninghamia; species Cunninghamia lanceolata. Next base: position 639,982 of record BSBN01001319.1, on the reverse strand, counting down.
GTCAGTTTGGTCGCATCAGGAGCAGGACGAAAGTTACACCCCTTTGCAACTTTACACTGCCTCCTTTTGACGATTTTTAGGGCAACAGAAAACCTTTCACCACGGGCAAATGCCTCAGAGCTATAAAAAACCGAGAGAGGTTATTGTAGAGGCACTCTACGTGATCCCGTTGCCTCAGACGGAATGTTTCTAAGTGACACGGTTTTTGAGTAACATCTCGTCAAAGATTGCTGCCTTTTTGCACTTTGGACTCTTCAGGGATATCGTCGGTACAATGTAGCTCCGACTGTTTCGACATGTTTGGGTGAGAAATAGGACCATGCCTAGCATAAATGTACCCATTCGGACGCGTTGGAACAGTCAGTTTGGTCGCATCAGGAGCAGGACGAAAGTTACACCCCTTTGCAACTTTACACTGCCTCCTTCTGACGATTTTTAGGGCAACAGAAAACCTTTCACCACGGGCAAATGCCTCAGAGCTATAAAAAACTGAGAGAGGTTATTGTAGAGGCACTCTACGTGATCCCGTTGCCTCAGACGGAATGTTTCTAAGTGACACGGTTTTTGAGTAACATCTCGTCAAAGATTGCTGCCTTTTTGCACTTTGGACTCTTCAGGGATATCGTCGGTACAATGTAGCTCCGACTGTTTCGACATGTTTGGGTGAGAAATAGGACCATGCCTAGCATAAATGTACCCATTCGGACGCGTTGGAAGAGTCAGTTTGGTCGCATCAGGAGCAGGACGAAAGTTACACCCCTTTGCAACTTTACACTGCCTCCTTCTGACGATTTTTGGGGCAGCAGAAAACCTTTCACCACGGGCAAATGCCTCAGAGCTATAAAAAACCGAGAGAGGTTATTGTAGAGGCACTCTACGTGATCCCGTTGCCTCAGACGGAATGTTTCTAAGTGACATGATTTTTGAGTAACATCTCGTCAAAGATTGCTGCCTTTTTGCACTTTGGACTCTTCAGGGATATCGTTGGTACAATGTAGCTCCGACTGTTTCGACATGTTTGGGTGAGAAATAGGACCATGCCTAGCATAAATGTACCCATTCGGACGCGTTGGAACAGTCAGTTTGGTCGCATCACGAGCAAGACACCAAAAATGCAAAGGTTGCTTTGTGCAACTTGACAACATTGACACTTTTTTGCAACATGACTCAAAGACTCAAACTGACCCCAAATGACTCAAAGTGACTTAAAATCACCTTGATTATAGAGGTCAAGGCGCTCCTTATCATTCATTCATTATGAGCGCCTTGGGAGAATGGTATATAGGTCATCATCATGATTGGGCGCCCTGGATCCAGAGTGTTGGAGAGATCATCAAATGGTGTCTAGTAGGGTGAGTTATGAGTTTGGTCGCATCAGGAGCAGGACACCAAAAATGCATAACATGATGATGGAAAAATGTGTACATATGTGTAAAAATGCAGGAGGAAATAAAAAAAGACAAACCTTACAAATTAATGTGCATACTTACAACTCAATGTAACATAACTTTACAAAATCAACGTGAATACTTACAAATTAATCCAATGAACCATCTGGATCTGCTCTACTCTTTATTGTGTCAAGTATTGCTTCATGGTCAGACTCACGCACCTTCCACAATATTTTGTTCAAAGGTCTACCCCGATACTTTATCAAATGAACATTGGATGCCACGACAAGGTTCGAGTAATGAAGAATCTTTCGATGCATGTCAAAGTCCTGAAATAGCCAAATATTAACACTCTTATGTGGGTACCTTCTAAGCCATGTTCCAGTAATAACCACTGATCCTGTAGGGTATTCGATGTTTTCTCCATCTGTAACAGGGGCCTCCAATTTCTTTTTGGCCTCAACACAACGGCATAAGTAATAATCTGTTCCCTCTTCATTATCTTCATCTGCAATAACTGCATATACGTGTCCTACATTGATATGTGTAGCAAATTAGATGAAATTAGTCAACATTACAAAAACACTACAAAGTAAGATGACATTACCTGGTTGAACTAGATGAAATTAGATGCATATATGTGCCCTATATTACCTGGTTGAACTAAATCTGATATGTGGTCAAAGTCAACTGACGATTCCATCTGTGTTAGTTCCAGTGCCGTCGGGGGTCGATACGTGTCAAGTGGGCTAAGATAACTTAACTGCCATTCGTCAACCCACTCCTTTGACTCGCACTCATCCCAGACTTGAATTGTACAGGAAGAACAAAAGCATGACATCTTTCGTGTATGGATACTCCATGAACCTGCAATTGAACTTCTGAAAGAGTGCATCTCATTTGATCCTGTCAGTGTACAACAATCCTCATATGGTGCAATGTTAGTATCATCTATCAACCAAAAAAATCTACGAACTAAAGACTTACCTTCATTACCTGGACCCATGGAAGCATTACACCACTCGACAATCGATTTTGCATCTGTCAACTTTGCATTGTCTTTATACTTTAACTCTTCTCGTGCTATGGCTCTTTTGATACATGCTCCTGCACCATCATGCTCCCCCTTTCCATGCCCGGCCTCACAAAAGTTCCACATATGTTGAATACCTGTAAAATTATGCCTCCTACTCAGCCAATAGAAATTCCGCGAGTTCTTGAATTGTGATGCACAATTATCCGACCATATGATATGCTGACTAAACGATATGCCCCTTCTAGCCAAATCATTATAGAACACCTGAAAGCAACCTTGCACGAACTCCGTAGAATGCGTGCGATCATCACTAATATAGAAATGATACTCCCTTATGATCTTTCTGTCATCCTCTGTACTATCATTCGCATGAATGAATGCGATGTGCACAAATATAGAAACCTGTGTGGAGTTGTAATATTGTGATTGCACCTCACGCTGTGGCTGTAGACTGTAGTTCTCTGCAAAGTCGACGACTGAAACAATGCTACCAACTGGAAATGTGTCCTTGCATAACTTGAATTGCAAGTCCAACCATCGAGCTCTATGGGCATGTCTTGCATACTCATACACTATGCTGTCACGAAATATAGGCATAAACTGATACACTGGAATCTTTTCAATAACTAATTCACACCTCTTTGCTTCTTTACCATCTTTTGTATTGTATGCCACTGTTTTATACTTGCCAAATTCTACTAGTTCATTTCCAACCGCATGTGTTATTTCCATATGTTCACATATTGGCAAATGTTGCAAGCCACCGCAACGATGACATGTGCCATCCAAGCATAATTTCTTGTAGAATATTTGACCTTCCTCTCTTTCACATAAAATTCTTGATATGAAATCTCTTGAAGATGTTGGTGGGGCACATATGGCACAACCCTGCAAATCATTGTTAGTATGCATATCTAAACATATAGACCTATAAGCATCAAAATGGTTAGAAAATTCAATATGTAATCTACAACAACAAGTAGTGCGTGTGTGATTTATCTTAACATAGAAAGGTTTTAGCATTTCAAAATATCTTTGACAAATTTTAATTTGAGGATACTTCTCTAGAAATTTACCATAAAACTGTGTTTGAGTCTCATCCAAAAAATGCTTTGGATGTGGCTCGCGGTTCTGACTACCAATTCTCCTTCTTACCACATCCCTTTGATTCGGAGATACCCTTGTGTAATTCTTCCAAAAGTCTTCAATTAGTGACCTCAATGCTTCAACAATTGGTTTATCTTTTCGTGGTAGTCTCCCCGAGAACGCCCATAATTCATTGGCATTAGTGTCCTCAATTCTTTGGCGTCTTCCAACGGCTCTTGATAAAGTTTTCCGATTAATTCTCAATTTTTGACTTGTCTTTCTAATAAGACGAGCTTTCCTCGTTTGACTACTTACTATAGTCGATGTAATCACACGCCGTGTTGCATTACTATCTTTTGTGCGTGAGGTGTTACCCACACTCTCATACGCACTCATTAGATTCTTGACAATAGATTTTTCACTTGAAGCCTCTGATGTTCTCAACCCAAGAATCTTCATGATAGACCTATACTTTATACTTCGCATCATTTCAACGAATAGTTGACATCTTGCAGTCTCATTTAACTTTTCAAAGAACAATCTCCAAATCTTATTAGCATATCTTCTACAAGTGCGTTTTGGAATCTTACCTTCCATTGGCTGCAAAATATTCTCATCAATATCAATCAAATACTTTGGCTTTCTATGCAAAATTCTAGGTGGTGTCAAGTTAGGTAAATTCATCTCAACATTAGGAATTTCATCAATATTTAAATGAGATGGGTTAGATGGCATACCTTCGATCGAAGATGGAATAGATGACATACCTTGAGGTTGAGGTGGGAACGATGGCGTACCTCCTTCATCACATGTGAGTGATGATTTACTCTCAACTTGAGATGTGGTAGATGGTGTCCCTACATGTTGTCTTGCGATAAAGGATGTGTCTCCAACTATGGTATTTAAATCTCTCGTACCACGAAGTTTTTGCATTCGTTCTCTTTGTGCCGCCAATACCATATCTCTTTGTGATGGTTGTGGTTCCTCTTCAATTGGTATGTCTTCATTTATCGTGTCCAATTTCCTCTTCTCACGAAGTTCCCTCATAGCCATTGCTTTCTTTGCATTCTTAGCTTCTATCTCTTCCTGTGTTGGTTTAATTCTTGATCGTTTCCTCGGCATGACGGAGAATTTGTCTGTAGCATGATAAAGAGACCAATATTAGTTCTTAAGAAATGAATACATGATAATAGTGGGATTGTATTTTTTTTATGTTGTAAGGATTTATTCTTGTATAGTTTGACATCATGGTATGAACTAAGGTTTGTTTATTACACATAATTATTAAAGAGCCCAAGTGTAGAAAATATACATGGCATCATGTGAGATTGTAGGTTGCTTTCTTGATTGGAAATGTGTCTATTTTAAACATGTATGATAATGCATGATAAAGTAATTCAATCCGAAATAAGGAAAATGTAAAGAACATGCATGTAAAGACTTGACATACCTCAAAAATGAAGATTTGAATGGAGAGAGTACCCAATTATGTAGTGTTTTTATCTTCTTGCATCAAACTCCTCAACAATTTGAGTTTTTCACCACTTGCTTCCTTTTCAATGTTAAATTCTTAAAATTGAATCAAAATTAACATTGCAATACTACAAAAATTGAAACTTGTATAGATATATATCAAATTTGGTTTGAAAACTATGTTATTTCCTCCTTCTCAAGTTGGCAAAGCAGAAAAGGTGGTGGAAAGATCATGCAAAGGTGGTACAATGTGTCAAATGTGCATGTGAACTTCCCAATAGCATGAAAGCACTTCTTTTTTGTCGGAGCACGCGCAGAATCAGTAAGAAAACAGAGCATGTGGGCCTGGATCACGGGGGTAACCACTTTTTTACCGTTTTAGTAGAATTACAAAACGCGAGCGCGTTATAACGCGCTCGCGTTATAACGCGCTCGCGCTATAACGCGCTCACGTTTTGTCCTCCTATAGATCTCTAAACCCTAAACCCTCAACTCTGATCCCTTGACCCTCAACCCTCAATGTCAAATCCTAATCCCTCAACCCTATCCCTAAACCCTCAACCCTCAATGTCAAATCCTAATCCCTCAACCTCAACCTTGTCCCTAAACCCTAATCCCTTCAACCTCAACCCTATCCCTAAACCCTTGACCCTCGAACCTCGGCCCTCAACGTCAAACCGTAATCCCTTGATGCAGAGCGAAACAAGTTGAAAATTAACACAGGTGAAAAAATCCTTGAAAGTCCACAAAATAACCTTTACAGTGTATATCGGCAAGACAATTTAAATGTCACACCGAAATGTACCTCAACCCTCAACCCTCAACATCAAACCCTCGAACCTTAACCCTTAACATCAAACCCTAATCCCTCAACCCTTAACTCTAATCCCTCGACCTTCAACCCTGATCCTAAACCCTAAACCCTCAACGCCAAATTCTAATCCCTCAACCCTTCACTCTAATCCCTCAACCCTAAACCCTATCCCTAAACCCTCAACACTATACCTTAAACCCTAATCCCTCAACCCTAACCCTAAACCTTGTCCCTAAACCCTAATCCCTTCAACCTCAACCCTATCCCTAAACCCTTGACCCTCGAACCTCAGCCCTTGACGTCAAACCCTAATCCCTCAACCCTTAACTCTGATCCCTCATCTCTCAACCCTAACCCTAAACCCTCAACCCTCAACATCAAACCCTAATCCCTCAACCCTCAACCCTAATCTATCATCCGTCATCCCTCCACACTCTACTTTAACCCTAATTCCTCGACCCTCAACCCTATCCCTAAACCCTTGACCCTCGAACCTCAACCCTCAACCCTCAACGTCAAACCCTAATCCCTCAACCCTAAACCCTATCCCTAAACCCTCAACACTATACCTTAAACCCTAAACCCTTAACGCCAAATTCTAATCCCTCAACCCTTCACTCTAATCCCTCAACCCTAAACCCTATCCCTAAACCCTCAACACTATACCTTAAACCCTAATCCCTCAACCCTAACCCTAAACCTTGTCCCTAAACCCTAATCCCTTCAACCTCAACCCTATCCCTAAACCCTTGACCCTCGAACCTCAGCCCTCGACGTCAAACCCTAATCCCTCAACCCTTAACTCTGATCCCTCATCTCTCAACCCTAACCCTAAACCCTCAACCCTCAACATCAAACCCTAATCCCTCAACCCTCAACCCTAATCTATCATCCGTCATCCCTCCACACTCTACTTTAACCCTAATTCCTCGACCCTCAACCCTATCCCTAAACCCTTGACCCTCAAACCTCAACCCTCAACCCTCAACATCAAACCCTAATCCCTCAACCCTTAACTCTAATCCCTCGACCTTCAACCCTGATCCTAAACCCTAAACCCTCAACGCCAAATTCTAATCCCTCAACCCTTCACTCTAATCCCTCAACCCTAAACCCTATCCCTAAACCCTCAACACTATACCTTAAACCCTAATCCCTCAACCCTAACCCTAAACCTTGTCCCTAAACCCTAATCCCTTCAACCGCAACCCTATCCCTAAACCCTTGACCCTCGAACCTCAGCCCTCGACGTCAAACCCTAATCCCTCAACCCTTAACTCTGATCCCTCATCTCTCAACCCTAACCCTAAACCCTCAACCCTCAACATCAAACCCTAATCCCTCAACCCTCAACCCTAATCTATCATCCATCATCCCTCCACACTCTACTTTAACCCTAATTCCTCGACCCTCAACCCTATCCCTAAACCCTTGACCCTCGAACCTCAACCCTCAACCCTCAACGTCAAACCCTAATCCCTCAACCCTAAACCCTATCCCTAAACCCTCAACACTATACCTTAAACCCTAAACCCTCAACGCCAAATTCTAATCCCTCAACCCTTCACTCTAATCCCTCAACCCTAAACCTTATCCCTAAACCCTCAACACTATACCTTAAACCCTAATCCCTCAACCCTAACCCTAAACCTTGTCCCTAAACCCTAATCCCTTCAACCTCAACCCTATCCCTAAACCCTTGACCCTCGAACCTCAGCCCTCGACGTCAAACCCTAATCCCTCAACCCTTAACTCTGATCCCTCATCTCTCAACCCTAACCCTAAACCCTCAACCCTCAACATCAAACCCTAATCCCTCAACCCTCAACCCTAATCTATCATCCGTCATCCCTCCACACTCTACTTTAACCCTAATTCCTCGACCCTCAACCCTATCCCTAAACCCTTGACCCTCGAACCTCAACCCTCAACCCTCAACGTCAAACCCTAATCGCTCAACCCTAAACCCTATCCCTAAACCCTCAACACTATACCTTAAACCCTAAACCCTCAACGCCAAATTCTAATCCCTCAACCCTTCACTCTAATCCCTCAACCCTAAACCCTATCCCTAAACCCTCAACACTATACCTTAAACCCTAATCCCTCAACCCTAACCCTAAACCTTGTCCCTAAACCCTAATCCCTTCAACCTCAACCCTATCCCTAAACCCTTGACCCTCGAACCTCAGCCCTCGACGTCAAACCCTAATCCCTCAACCCTTAACTCTGATCCCTCATCTCTCAACCCTAACCCTAAACCCTCAACCCTCAACATCAAACCCTAATCCCTCAACCCTCAACCCTAATCTATCATCCGTCATCCCTCCACACTCTACTTTAACCCTAATTCCTCGACCCTCAACCCTATCCCTAAACCCTTGACCCTCAAACCTCAACCCTCAACCCTCAACATCAAACCCTAATCCCTCAACCCTTAACTCTAATCCCTCGACCTTCAACCCTGATCCTAAACCCTAAACCCTCAACGCCAAATTCTAATCCCTCAACCCTTCACTCTAATCCCTCAACCCTAAACCCTATCCCTAAACCCTCAACACTATACCTTAAACCCTAATCCCTCAACCCTAACCCTAAACCTTATCCCTAAACCCTAATCCCTTCAACCTCAACCCTATCCCTAAACCCTTGACCCTCGAACCTCAGCCCTCGACGTCAAACCCTAATCCCTCAACCCTTAACTCTGATCCCTCATCTCTCAACCCTAACCCTAAACCCTCAACCCTCAACATCAAACCCTAATCCCTCAACCCTCAACCCTAATCTATCATCCGTCATCCCTCCACACTCTACTTTAACCCTAATTCCTCGACCCTCAACCCTATCCCTAAACCCTTGACCCTCAAACCTCAACCCTCAACCCTCAACATCAAACCCTAATCCCTCAACCCTTAACTCTAATCCCTCGACCTTCAACCCTGATCCTAAACCCTAAACCCTCAACGCCAAATTCTAATCCCTCAACCCTTCAGTCTAATCCCTCAACCCTAAACCCTATCCCTAAACCCTCAACACTATACCTTAAACCCTAATCCCTCAACCCTAACCCTAAACCTTGTCCCTAAACCCTAATCCCTTCAACCTCAACCCTATCCCTAAACCCTTGACCCTCGAACCTCAGCCCTCGACGTCAAACCCTAATCCCTCAACCCTTAACTCTGATCCCTCATCTCTCAACCCTAACCCTAAACCCTCAGCCCTCGACGTCAAACCCTAATCCCTCAACCCTCAACCCTAATCTATCATCCATTATCCCTCCACACTCTACTTTAACCCTAATTCCTTGACCCTCAACCCTATCCCTAAACCCTTGACCCTCGAACCTCAACCCTCAACCCTCAACGTCAAATCCTAATCCCTCAACCCTAAACCCTATCCCTAAACCCTCAACACTATACCTTAAACCCTAATCCCTCATCCCTCAACCCTAAACCTTATCCCTAAACCCTAATCCCTCAACCCTCAACCCTAATCTGTCATCCCCCAACTCTAATCCTTCATCCCTAAACCCTAAATGCTATCCCTATTCCTACACCCTCAACAGAATCAATACTATACCTTAAACCCTAATCCCTTATCCATAAACCCTCCAACCCTATCCCTAATCCTTATACCATCCACACTCTACTTTAACCCTAATTCCTCGACCCTCAACCCTATCCCTAAACCCTTGACCCTCGAACCTCAACCCTCAACCCTCAACGTCAAACCCTAATCCCTCAACCCTTAACTCTGATCCCTCGACCCTCAACACTATACCTTAAACCCTAATCCATATCCCTCAACCCTTAACCCTTAAAACTTAAACCCTATCCCTACACCCTCAACACTTGACACTATATCTTAAGCCTTAAACCCTCATCCCTAAAGCCTCAACCCTCAATCCTTAAACCTTAAACCCTAAACCCTATCCCTAATCCCTCTACCCTCAACACTCTAACCCTAACCTCGACATTAAATGCTAATCCGTCAACCCTAAACCCTAATCCTAAACCCTCAACCCTAAACCTTATCCCTAAACCCTAATCCCTCAACCCTCAACCCTAATCCATCATCCCTCAACTATAATCCCTCATCCCTAATCCCTAAATGCTATCCCTATTCCTAAACTCTCAACAGACTTGATACTATACCTTAAACCCTAATCCCTTATCCCTAAACCCTCCAACCCTATCCCTAATCCTTACACCCTCCACACTCTACTTTAACCCTAATCCCTCGACCCTAAACCCTATCCCTAAACCCTTGACCCTTGAACCTCAACCCTCAACCCTTAATGTCAAACCCTAATCCCTCAACCCTTAACTTTGATCCCTCGACCCTCAACCGTAATCTGTCATCCCTCATCCCTAAACCTTAAACGCTATCCTTATTCCTAGACCCTCAACGGGCTCGATACTATACCTTAAACGCTAATCCCTTATCCGTAAACCTTTCAACTCTATCCTTTATGCCTTAACCCTATGATGAATAGCCTTGAGTGTAAAAAAATTTGAGTGGGACATAACGCGAGCGCGTTATAACGCGCTCGCGTTATGTCGAACATGGGAAAAGACAGGCTTGCGGGAAAAATGTAAGGCAATAAATAACGCGAGCGCGTTATAACGCGCTCGCGTTATTTCTTGCTTTGGGAATCCCAAGCCTTGGGCTTGGGATTTGCTTTGGATTTCCAACCCAAAGGCTTGGAGTGCCTTATGAACAGTCACAGACGTGTTTTTCTGTATTCTTCAAAATTTCACATAATTTCGTTCGTGCTAACCCTCAGATTTGCACGTGTTTCAAGGTTGAACAAATCGAACACATGGGTAATGTTAGGCTTTCTCTTAGCTATTTGACGATGTGATTTTTTTCACATTTTAACAATGTTAAGCCTTTCATCTTTAATTTCTTTTGTTTGTGTGTCCGTTTTTATGCAAAAACCACTGTTTGGTCTTTTTTTCATTGTAAAATAACTATTCATTCAAATTTCAAAAAAATTACATATTTAGAAACTAGACTCCATTCTACAAATATTAAAAAAATAAAAAAATGATTTTCAATTAGTTTTCAAAATTTATAGGGGTAGCACGGCCAAAATTCTATTTTTTAGGATGTGTCCACTTTAAAAATTAGTAAAAAATCAAATATTCATCAAAAAATTATCAGAAAAATCGGGCATAAACTACATGCTATTAGCTAATTTCTCACCGAAGCGATTTTAAAAATACCAAAAAAAAGTTGACCTTTTGAGGGAGCCACAAAACATGCTATGTTATGTTTTTTTGACAGAAACAACACCAATTTCTGTGGCTCCCTCTTTTGAACCCCTTAATCTATGCCATTTTCAAAACAAAATAGTAGTTTAGAAAGTAGACTCGGAGCACTACGAACATTGTTTTGGTTGCATCTCTAAATTTTGAGTGTAACTATGCTCAATTTCTCATCCAAGGCCAGTATTTCCTGATTTCAGAAAAAAAGTGGCCACTTAAGACCCCTTTTTGGCCCCCCATCTTCTTGCACTTACCCTGTTGGAAGACGATAAAGAATTGAGGAAACTAATGCCAATGAATTATGGGCATTCTTGGGGAGACTACCATGAAAAGATAAACCAATTGTTGAAGCATTGAGATCACTAATTGAAGACTTTTGAAAGAATTACACAAGGGTATCTCCGAATCAAAGGGATGTGGTAAGAAGGAGAATTGGTAGTCAGAACTGTGAGCCACATCCAAAGCATTTTTTGGATGAGACTCAAACACAATTTTATGGTAAATTTCTAGAGAAGTATCCTCAAATTAAAATTTGTCAAAGATATTTTGAAATGTTAAAACCTTTCTATGTCAAGATAAATCACACATGCACTACTTGTTGTTGTAGATTACATATTGAATTTTCTAACCATTTTGATGTTTATAGGTCTATATGTTTAGATTTGCATACTAATAATGTTTTGCAGGGTTGTGGCATATGTGCCCCACCAACATCTTCAAGAGACTTCATATCAAGAATTTTATGTGAAAGAGAGGAAGGTCAAATATTCTACAAGAAATTATGTTTGGATGACACATGTCATCATTGCGGTGGCTTGCAACGTTTTCCAATATGTGAACATATGGAAAGAACACATGCGGTTGGAAATGAACTAGTAAAGTTCAGAAAGTATAAAACAGTGGCATACAATACAAAAGATGGTAAAGAAGCAAAGAGGTGTGAATTGGTTATTGAAAAGATTCTAGTGTATCAGTTTATGCCTATATTTCGTGACAGCATAGTGTATGAGTATGCAAGACATGCCCATAGAACTTGATGGTTGGACTTGCAATTCAAGTTATGCAAGGACACATTTCCAGTTGGTAGCATTGTTTCAGTCATCGACTTTGCAGAGAACTACAGTCTATAGCCACAATGTGAGGTGCAATCACAATATTACAACTCCACACAAGTTTCTATATTTGTGCACATCGCATTCATTCATGCGAATGATAGTACAAAGGATGACAGAAAGATCATAAGGGAGTATCATTTCTATATTAGTGATGATCGCATGCATTCTACGGAGTTTGTGCAAGGTTGCTTTCAGGTGTTCTACAACGATTTGTCTAGAAGGGGCATATCATTCAGTCAGTATATCATATGGTTGGATAATTGTGCATCACAATTCAAGAACTCATAGAATTTCTATTGGCTGAGTAGGAGGCATAATTTTATAGGTATTCAACATATGTGAAACTTTTGTGAGGCTGGGCATGGAAAGCGGGAGCATGATGGTGTAGGAGCATGTATCAAAAGAGCCATAGCACGAGAAGAGTTAAAGTATAAAGACAATGCAAAGTTGACAGATGTAAAATCAATCGTCGAGTTGTGTAATGCTTCCATGGGTCCAGGTAATGAAGGTAAGTCTTTAGTTCATAGATTTTTTTGGTTGATAGATGATACTAACATTGCACCATGTGAGGATTGTTCTACACTGATAGGATCAAGTGAGATGCACTCTTTCAGAAGCTCAATTGCAGGTTCATGGAGTATCCATATGCAAAAGATGTCATGCTTTTGTTCTTCCTGTACAATTCAAGCCTAGGATGAGTGCGAGTCAAAGGAGTGGGTTGATGAATGGCAATTAAGTTAGCCCAATTGACACGTATCGATCCCCGACGGCACTGGAACTAACGCAGATGGAATCATCAGTTGACTTTGACCACATATCAAATCTAGTTCAACCATGTAATATATCTATTTGCATAGTTTTTGAAATTCCTAGTGTCATCTTACTTTGTACTATTTTTGTAATGTTGACTAATTTCATCTAATTTGCTACACATATCAATGTAGGGCATGTATATGCAGTTATTGCAGATGAAGATAATGTTCAAAGAGGGAATATATTATTACTTGTGTTGTTGTGTTGAGGCCAAAAAGAAATTGGAGGCCCCAGTTACAAATAGAGAAAACATCGAATACCCTAGAGGCTCAGTGGTTATTACTGGAACATGGCTTAGAAGGTACCCACATAAGAGTGTTAATGTTTGGTTGTTTTAGGACTTTGACATGCATCAGAAGATTCTTCATTACTCAAACCTTGTCGTGGCATCCAATGTTCATTTGATACAATATCGGGGTTGACCTTTGAACAAGTCCTTGTGGAAGGTACGTGAGTCTGACCATGAAGCAATACTTGACACAATAAAGAGTAGAGCAGACTCGGATGGTTCATTGGATTAATTTATAAGTATTCACATTGATTTTGTAAAGTCATGTTACAATGAGTTGTAAGTATGCACATTAATGTGTAAGATTTGTCTTTTTTTATTTGTTGCTGCATTTTTACACATATACACATTTTTACATCATCATGCTATGCTTCATGGGGTTAGACCTAAGTGATGGATTAAGTTGATCCTGAGAATAATGTATAAAATCTAGGTAATGTATAAAATATAGGTGTCTCTAGGTGTCTTGGTTTTTAACTAGATAATAGGTGTCTCTAATTGTGTCTTAGGTATATACGATATGTCAACTAGGTAGATAGAGACTAGAAAAAAGGTATTTAATCTAATCTAGGTGTCTTAGGTAGATACTATATATCAACGACCTGTCTAGAGACTAGAATAAGGTATAATCTAGAATGATCTAGGTGTCTTCTAGGTAGGTGTCTTCTATAATTTAATCTAGGTGTCTTAGGTAGGTACTATATGTCAACTAGCTCACCATAATAGGTGTCTTAGGTAGAACTATAATCTAGGTGTCTAGTTGACTTAGGTCTAGACTACGATAAGGTATAAAGACTAGGTGTCTTAGGTCTACTATGTCTATAAAATCTAGATACATACTATACAATAGGTGTCTTATGTGTCCTACGTCTACTAGAATACACGTGTCTTAGGTCTTAGGTGAGGCCACATGAGCTTCCACCTTCACTTGGTTGGCCTTGTTAGTATAGAATATTTATATTTATTAAAGCTAAGGGAAGCTCTTTTTCTTAATAGGAAAACTTTATCGATTTCAATTACACTAATGGTGCAGGGGCACCCAGGTTGTCATGCCTCCAAGAGGGGTCAAAAAATAAAATTTTGTTTTGATTGAGTCAATTGTATGTAATAAGGTCTTCTAAGACCATTTCATATGTTTTTGAGTTAGTTTGAGTCATCTGGGGTCAGTTTGAGTCTTGTTACAAAAAAGTGTCAATGTTGTTAAGTTGCACAAAGCAACTTTTGCATTTTTGGTGTCCTGCTCATGATGTGACCAACTGACAATTCCAACATGTCCAGATGGGTACGTTTAGGCTAGGCATGGTCCTATTTTTCACCCAAACATGCTGAAATAGTCTGAGCTACATTGTACTGACGATATCCCTGAAGAGTCCAAAGTGCAAAAAGACAACAATTTTTGATGAGCTGTTACTCAGAAATCGTGTCACTTAAAAATATTTTGTCTAAGGCAACATGATCATGTAGGGTTTCTCTACAATAATCTCTCTCAGTTTTTTATATCTCTGAGGCGTTTTCCCATGGTGAAAGGTTTTTTGCTGCCCCAAAATCGTCAGAAGGAGGTAGTGTAAAGTTGCAAAGGGGTGTAACTTTCATCCTGCTCCTGATGCGACCAAACTGACTATTCCAATGCATCTGGATGAGTAGATTTACGTTAGGCATGGTTCTATTTTTCACCCAAACATGTTGAAACAATCCGAGCTACATTGTACCGACAATATCCCTGAAAAAGTCTAAAGTGCAAAAAGGCAGCAATCTTTGACGAGCTGTTACTCAGAAATCGTGTCACTTAGAAATATTTTGTATGAGGAAATGCGATCATGTAGAGTTCCTCTACAATAACCTCTCTTGGTTTTTTATATCTCTGAGGCGTTTACCCGTGGTGAAATATTTTCTGCTGCCCCAAAAATCGTTAGAAGGAGGTAGTGTAAAGTTGCAAAGGGGTGTAACTTTCGTCCTGCTCTTGATGCGACCAAACTGAATATTCTAACGTATCTGGATGGGTACATTTATGCTAGGCATGGTCTTGTTTTTCACCCAAACATGCCGAAACAGTTCGAGCTACATTGTACTAACGATATCCCTAAAGAGTCCAAAGTGCAAAAAGGCAGCAATCTTTGACGAGATGTTACTCGAAAATTGTGTCACTTAGAAACATTTTACCTAAGGCAAAGCAATCGTGTAGAGCCCCTCTACAATAAATTCTCTCAGTTTTTTATATCTCTAAGGTGTTTGCCCGTGGTGAAAGGTTTTCCGTTGCCCCAAAAATTGTCAGAAGGAGGTAGCATAAAGTTGCAAAGGGGTGTAACTTTAATCCTGCTCCTGATGTGACTAAATTGACTATTCCAACACGTCTGGATGGGTACATTTATGCTAGGCATGGTCCTATTTTTCACCCAAACATGCCAAAACAGTCCGAGCTACATTGTACCGACGATATCCCTAAAGAGTCCAAAGTGTAAAAAGGTAGCAATCTTTGATGAGATGTTATTTAAAAATTGTGTCACTTAGAAACATTCCATCTAAGGAAACATGATCACGTAGGGTCCCTCTACAATAACCTCTCTTAGTTTTTTATATCTCTGAGGTGTTTGCCCGTGGTGAAAGGTTTTCTACTACCCCAAAAATCGTTAGGAGGCAGTGTAAAGTTGCAAAGGGGTGTAACTTTCGTCCTGCTCCTGATGCGACCAAACTGACAGTTCCAATGCATTGGGATAGGTACATTTAGGCTAGGTATGGTCCTGTTTTGCACCCAAACATGCTAAAACAGTCCGAGCTACATTGTACCGACGATATCCATGAAGAGTCCAAAGTGCAAAAAGGCAGCAATCTTTGACGAGTTGTTACTCAAAAACTATGTCACTTAGATACATTTCATCTGAGGAAAAGTGATCACATAGGGTCCCTCTACAATAACCTCTCTTAGTTTTTTATATCTCTGAGGCGTTTGCTCGTGGTGAAAGGTTTTCTGCTGCCCCAAAAATTGTCAGAAGGAGGCAGTGTAAAGTTGCAAAGGGGTGTAACTTTTGTTCTCCTCGTGTGGCCAAATTGACAGTTCCAACACATTTGGATGGGTACGTTTAAGCTAGGCATGGTCTTATTTTTCACCCAAACATGCCGAAACAGTTTGAGCTACATTGTACCGATGATATCCTTGAAGAGTCCAAAGTGTAAAAAGGTAGCAATCTTTGATGAGTTGTTACTCAGAAACTGTGTCACTTAGATACATTCCCTCTAAGGCAATGTAATCATGTAGGGTCCCTCTACAATAACCTCTCTCAAATTTTTATATCTCTAAGGTATTTTTCTGTGGTGAAAGGTTTTTTGCTACCCCAAAAATCGTCAAAAGGAGGCAGTGTAAAGTTGCAAAGGGGTGTAACTTTTGTTCTTCTCCTTGTGTGGCCAAACTAACAATTCCAATGCGTCTGGATGGGTACGTTTAGGCTAGGCATGGTCCTATTTTATACCCAGACATGCCGAAACAGTTCAAGCTACATTATACCAACGATATCCCTGAAGAGTCCAAAGTGCAAAAAGGTAGAAATCTTTGATGAGCTGTTACTCGAAAACCATGTCACTTAGACACATTCCATCTAAGGCAATGTGATCATGTAGGGTCCCTCCACAATAACCTCTCTCAATGTTTTATATCTGTGAGGCGTTTGCCCGTGGTGAAAGGTTTTTTGCTACCCCAAAAATTGTCAAAAGGAGGCAGTGTAAAATTGCAAAGGGGTGTAACTTTTGTTCTTCTCCTCATGAGGCCAAACTGACAATTCCAACGTGTCTGGATGGGTACGTTTAGGCTAGGCATGGTCTTGTTTTGCACCCAAACATGCCAAAATAGTCCGAGCTACAAACACTAACTAGTCTTCAATCTTTAAACACTACAAATACCATGATATCCTGCATAAAGTTGTCTTTGAGCCTTTTATAAAGGCATGCCCATCAAATTCAACCACATAGAGATGATTGTTTGTATTCCAAATTCCTTTTAAATACTAACCTTCCAATCCTTTTTCCCGCCCTCATATCAATTAAATATGACCTTCAATTATGATATGGCGCTCGAGCTTATGAGAGTTTACCAGAGACGTCGGTTGAGTTAGGTTGAAGGGCCAATGAACTAATGACTTAAAGACCCTTTAGTAGGTTGATTTAAGTGATAGTAACTTCTGATTATAATTCAATATTAAATTAAAACAAAAGTGCACTTTACACATGATAGGTAATTGAGGGTTTTAAAGTCTTAAGAAAAGTAGATTCTTTTTAGGGTTTAATGCCCAATATGCAAACCCTAACTATCAATAAGAAAGACTTAAACATTCTAACTTTCAGCAAGAGATATCTAGGACATTTTAGAGACCTCAGGGACATCAGTAGAAAGACATTAGAGTATGACACTTATCATAGGCTTAGGGTTCTAAGACATGAACAACTTGACATCCGAATCAAACTCATGACTCCCCTTGATAAATATAACTCTCCTTGATGATGACATTGAATTATGATTATGAAATCTTGTGTCTTCTCTAACTTCTTATTGCATGAACAAAACCACATCCACCATGAATATGAACCTTGCATCATATCAACCTTCCAAGATAGACCTTATCATGAAAACCATATTCACAACAAAACCTTGCATGAACAAAACCACATCCACCATGAACATGAACCTTGCATCATATGAACCATGTTTGTCTTGTGCAACATCAACATGAATTGAGAGACCTTATCATGAAAACCATATTCACAACATCATGCACCTCATGACCATCACCTACCTTGAATCATTGTATCACCTTATCAACATCATGGCATTAACCTTGACATCAATGACAAACAACCTTGACCCTTTGACTTCAATGACAACCTTGAACCTTGATTGTTGATGACTTATGGAAGCCTATAGCCCCAATGTTATGTTGCATACTAAAATTAGGTAAGACTCAATGTACTCTCATAACCTCACCTTATATGCAAGAAGATTATATTTAATAACCACACTGGTCATCAAGTGCTCATAAGCATATGATTTTGACTATCTTTTTCAAAACAACAAACATACTCTTTGCATCCTAATATGGTCTAATAACAAGAAATTAAGAAATATTTTCAATTAACCAACTCATAAAGAATATGGATTAGTATACTCATTTGAATATTTTTAATTGAGCAACTCATAACGAATATGAATGTTTTATGTTCAACATGATGATTCATTTTTATTTTAAATACAACTTTTATCTTTTAGTTCTAGAATGAGTTTTAGGTGATACTTGAATAACAATAGCTAGCTTATTGGATCAATAAACATCTTATGTAATACAATTGGATTTTAAATATTTGAAGTAACCATCTACAAATATCCATTCAAATGTGGATTTATAATGCAAGTATGGACGCCATCAATAAAAATGATTTGTATTAACCAAATATCCATATAGGCATACATCAATATCTGTCGATATAAGTATAACGTATATACAAAATAGCCATATAGGCATACAATGTCAACTATATGCAATACAAAATATATGTCCACAAATGCCATATAGGCATACAACAAAGGAACACAATAAAAAGTCATTCCCCTCTGGTTGGTGAAGAGAATAGATCATGGGCAGCTTTTGATCTTCTGGGGGATGGAGACACGTATGTGGGTGGTCTACTACAAACCCGAGGGCTGTTCCTCCTATTTAGTTGTTCGTGCATCTGTAGCTGTTACAATAAAAAGTATAGACATTAATATATAGAAATTACATGTTATAAAAAATGAAACATTTAACAAAATAATCACTTACCGCTACCATATAATCTGTCTCCTCATTTGCCTTAGTAGAAGGATTAGGCTATGGTGATGTCATGTCCTATAGAAACCATCCACATAGAAATTAAACTTCAAATCAATAATCTTTTGATTTTTCAAAAATAAACAACTATAACAATGAATGTAAATTGAAATTTACTAATCTGCCTCATACCCCCGTCAACAGCATGGAGCTATGAATCGCTGAGGACACACCATGCTCCATTTCCCTATGAATATCGGGAGGTGTCTCTGCAGCCTGCATCATATGGAAATAAAACAACATTATTCAATTACGAAAACTATAATAGTGATGCAAATCATGTCTCCTAACATACACACACGTTCACCTAAACATGGAAGTACACACAATAAAGCATACAAGTCACATACAAAAATTTAGTAAGTACAATTAATTCATTAAACTATTTATTTTATTACCTTTGTGAAGCTTTGAAGTCCACCACCACTAGCAGGTGTTGCCATGAAATCTCTAATATTAACCTATTCAACATCCAAAATTGGATATTAGAATACCATTCATATAACAATGCTATTCACATGTAATATTTATAATTGTTTACTAGTTACATACCCCGACAGTAGATGATGTAGTGTAATATGCAGGTGGAGAACCAGTGAAAACTGCATTAACGCTATGACCCTGAAATTTCATTAAAATCATCAAACTAAATTAGTTAATCTTGCATTTCAAAAATAAAATTTAATAAATTAAATTCAATGAACTTGCTAAGATTTACCTGAGTATCAAGCCCGAAAGTCTCACTCAAGATGGCATCTATCATCACCATCTGCTCAGCTACAGATGTAGCCTACACACCTGCGTCATGACTATCCGTGGGTCATAACCACATGCTGACTTACAAGTATGACAAGTATGGGGTGGAACCATACTCGAACTCTCCCCCGGCCCACGCTGTACCGTAGGACTAGCATGCTGTAAGATACTCTGGGTCAAGGCACTAATGGACTAAAGTGTATTGACCTCAACACTCTCCTTCACAATGGAAGGGATATAAATGTGCTCATGGGCCAGTCTGGTTAGTGCTCGTCTTGCTGGCCACTATGGGTCAACACGTGCCCCTGGTCTATCTTGTGCTGACCCCCTACCTCTACCCTGGAACTCCTGCATATCAAAACAATTTGGCACTTTATTTTTGACAAACTCATAGTAGATTTTCCTCAAAAAATATTGCGGGACCTCATTATTGTTGCATGGAGGATGGTCAAAAACCATCCACCACCTCTGTGCAAAATTGTCCCTTATCGCTTGGTTGTTACACCTATGGATAGGGAACCTCTTGCATGTAGGGGTAGAGATTCATTTGTTCGTGGGTCTGTGAAAATAAAACACAAGTCAAGTTTTGTAATTTGTTCCTTTTTAACTTGTTCATATGACAACTTGTCAGCATAATACTCTCTAAATTCTCCCCTCTTTTCTGTCCAACTACTCATTTGCTTGCTTATTGAATCTACATTTGATAACATAGATTCAAGGGATTGAGCAAGCGTGGATCTATGCAAGGTTGAAGTTGTAGGTTCTTTCAACCTTGTAATTATGTCCTCAATTTATTTTTTATTATTTTCAATTTGCCCCATTATATTTTCTTGTGTTGCAGGGGCATATTTAGGAATAAATGGAGGTGTTTATGGTTCTTCTTCAACAGATATTTGTTGTTCAGTTGATGGAGGATTTTGTGGATTTTCAGGAGGAGGAGGAGGAGGTGCATTATCAACTCCTGTAAATTTAAGAAATTTACATCAAAAACTATTTTAACCTACCTATTTAGCAATAAATTCACACAAGAAAGCAAATAAAACTTACTTCTTTGATTTCCTCGATGTTGTGGTGGCATTTTGATGATGAATTGGCAAGAAATAGCTGACGATTGGACCTCAGATAATGTGAGCGCACTCCTTTCTTTCTTCAAGCTACAGGTTTCTTGCAATTTGCTGTGAAATAATGAAATAGAACGTTGCTTTTTTTATATATAGCAGCATATAACGCGAGCGCGTTATAACGTGAGCACGTTATTTCTAATTTTTTAAAGTTGGCCACTTTTTGGCCCCCCAACTTTTTGCACTCACCCTTACCTATAACCCTAGTTCATTTTTATTAATCAAATCCATCTGACATTTGAAGGTCTAATCCACATTTGAATATTCATCTGCATTATTAGAGCACCCATTACTATAATGCCTACTTGTATCTACATCTAGGGCATTCTTTGCATGACTACCTATTGTCTTCAATTTTTTCACAATGTTGTTAAACCAATATCCTAGGGGTTTAACCAAGGGAGAACACACCCTACCTACCAAACTCCCCAAAAGTGTTCCTAAACACTTATAATCAAACAACATAGGTCACAAACATCATGGTGTACTAAAAATCAAATATCAAAGTTTAGCAAAGATTAGATCCGCATGCTTAGGTAAAATCTATAGTCACATAAGTGACTCAGATAGACAAACAATGAGTTTTCAAATTGCAGGGCATCCGTCTAATCATTCTTGAATTTTCATCTATTGACATATCATTTCCAAACATCTATCACAACATATTTACATTAGATTTCTAGCTAAGTACCTTTGTATTTTTTTTTTCCACATTAATTTGAACACACTACTCCAAATAATTACATGTCCCAACTCTTTAATCCTACGACAAGTATAAGATCATGTTTGTTTAATGGCTTTACCCTAGGATTTTATATAAATGGGATTATTCTTAAATGTCTATCTTTATTTTTTTACTTTTTCATTTTGGTTCACCCCTTTTCTCTTACATCCCCTTAGAGTTTATCTTTCGATTTATGATATTTTAATCTATGGTTGATTATACCTAAGATTCGTTCTAGTCCTCTTTCACCTTCGATTTGTCATTGTTTATCTTTCTAGGGTTTATTTATGCCAAGACATAATCAAAACCCTAATTTATTGTAAAGTCAGAAGAAATGCTTGCATAAACCCTCATATGGCCTCTCATTCAACTAATCAGGACATCCCAATTGAGGAAAATCATAATGAGTAATCTAATTTTGATCACAATACGCGTGAATAAGAAAGATTTGTCTCTTACTAAATAATTAATTTTTCAAGAGCTTGCTAATGCTACTTCTCCAACATAATTAGTTGTAGGATAAAAGCACAAATATGTGTTAAACTTTAGGAAAACAACAAAAATTCAAGAGGGTTCATCTGAACAAGACAAGTGGAACCTCTATGGTGTTATAGTGGAATTTATAGAAAAAATCTATGGGGGACATCTTAGGGAAGAGGGCTCAAACAAATCCCTTTTGGTCAAACATGTCCATCAACAACAAATGTGCTAACATTGTGGTACCATAATTTAAAGTTTGTAATATTGTTATGGGTTACAATATAAACTTGTTATTGTTAATTTAAACTTTTTATTGTTATGGGTTACAAGTATACCTAGTTATGCCAACCACTTTATTGGTCATTATATTTGTGAATATATGCAGTCACTTCGACCATTGTTATGGTCATGGTGTTTGTTAAAATATCTAGTCACTTTGACCACTATTATGTTCATGGAATTTGTTAAAATATCTAGCTACTTTGACCACTATTATGGTCATTGCATTTGTTCAAATGTGTAGGTATTTTGACCACTATTGTGGTCAATACATTTGTTAAAATGAGAAGGTATTTTCACCACTATTATGGTCATGGCATTTTTAAAAATATCTAGTTAGCCCAACCACTGTAATGGTAATTATATTGGGTAATATGTTCATCTATTAGAGACCATTATAATGCTTGTAACATTTGTTCAAATGTTGAGTTTGCAAACTCTATTATGGTCATTGTATATGCTTAAATAATAAGACCCCTGTATGCGTCGATACATATTGTATAATTGAAAGTTATATGACTATCGAATTGGTTGTTGATTTTTATATAACCAATAGGTTATACAACTTGTATATGGGTCACTATTAATTGTTATATTTTTAATGATAATTCGGCCTCTATATAGGGTTGTGGGTATTGATCATTAAGTATGTTTAAATTCATGAATGTTATTTTATAGACCTTTTGGTCTCTATAATGTTGTTGGATTCTATCTGCTTTGTTAGGAATTTTTTAAGAATACATAACAATAATCTAGTTATAGTGAGTTAAAGAATGGTTAATATATTTTAGCTTGAGTATATTGTTGAACAAATAGAAGTACTGAGAGGGGGGGTGAATCAGTACTTAATTAAATTAGATTTCCTTCCAAAAACATTCAATCAAATGTAAGCATTTAAACCATGAGAAATAAAAGAGCACACCAACACACAACCATAACACCAGATTTACGTGGAAAACTCTAGAAGGGAAAAACCACGATGAGAAAGCTACTTGGATCTACTGTCCAAATCTAGCCTCACAAATAAAAATAGGTTTACAGTAACTTTTATGGGCTACAACCCAAAGGAAGATACAACTCTCTAATACATAATTTTATGGGCTTCAACCCAAAGGAAGCTACAACTCCCTAAAGTGCTACAACACTTACAATATCTACAAAATGAGGCTTCAACCTCTGTACCAAGAAACTTATCTAATTCAGATAATTCTTCTCAAAACAACCTACTTCAACTTCAA
This sequence comes from Cunninghamia lanceolata, assembly GCA_027924645.1. Classification (NCBI taxonomy): domain Eukaryota; kingdom Viridiplantae; phylum Streptophyta; class Pinopsida; order Cupressales; family Cupressaceae; genus Cunninghamia; species Cunninghamia lanceolata. The sequence continues at coordinate 616,248 of BSBN01001319.1, read as the reverse complement.
GCTTATGCTGACCTTTCCAAACTCTGCACTACTATCTTCTTGTCATTTACCTTAGCTCATTCACTATATCAAGATCTGCACTATCAAAAATCCTTCAAACACCTCTTCTTTGTCATTACAATTACCTCTATAGAAACATCCCTTATGTACTTCCTTGCCTGAATTGATCCTTTCCACATTTCACCATCAAACTACTTATGTAGTTATCTTATTCGCACATTATTACTAACACACTACACACACATATTTCTCTTGTAATAATCTTGATCTTTCATTTAAGTGCTCCACAAGTCTTCAAAATATCATCTTTGTCAGCCTGGATAAAACATGTAACATGAAACGTGCAACGACCTTGTTTGTTGGCTCCCAAGTCATTAGTGATAATGTAGGAAATGAATCCCATTATGTGGTTCATACCAAGTGATAACCAGGACCTATTTTACCTTAGCACACATCTCAATGTTGGCTCACACTTCCAAACACATGGTGCAAGCACCTAAACACACCAAGTCAACTCAACAAACACTTATCCTTTCATGCATTAACTCCAGACCTAAAGCGGTACCGAAGAGACAAACTAACATCATGCAGTTCATGCCATGAGAACTTTTTGATCTTTAAAGTCTTCACATATACTCCTTTTATCAATTCATGCTACTTCATGTTGGCGCAAACAATCAAACAATGATGCTAGTATCCCTAACACAGTCTGAATATACTGTCTTAATATAGAACATTGAAAACCATACTTGCGGTACTCCATAACACTTGAAACTTGAATTGAGAAAACATACTAAGAACCTAAAATCATCTTTCAAATAGCAAAGCCAAATATTACAGTGCAGTGAAATGTGATGGCTTTTACTTTCTCCCTTTGATAGTCTTAACTAGCAACATGACTTGCCTTAACTTAGCTGACTCCAAAAACGACTACGATACATTTTATCATTTGAAACTTGAATCATGCATACTTTTTACCTGTATATGGCTATCCTCCAAACCACAATGTCATATCTTCAAGAGCAAAGAATTCTTCTATCCCTTTGTGACTGCAACAACCATATTTCACCACTGTCTTCATTCTGCCAACCCTAAAATACTCTACAATAGATATTATGTTCTCAAAATTGAATCATACAAACCTTATAGCTATATCTAGCTATCTTCCAATCCGCAGGCTCATAACTTCATTTGCTGAGATATGTGGTACATTTTCCTGAGCCTGTGATAGTCTTCATAACTAGAAATTTACTTAGACAAATTTCTTCAACCTTTTTGCAACTTTCTTTATCAAGCGCCAACTACCATGAGTCCATATCATCAAAATACAACAAATGCAACCATCATTGCTCCATGACAATGAAACATATCAAAGACAACATGTTAAGTACTTTGACAACTTACACTTATCAATGAACTTTAGAAGATAAGGTACGACTGTGTACAGATGATACTGATCCCTTATCTCTTTCACCATCACCGCTCCTCTGATCTACTCCTATGACATCACCTCTTCTAATAGCATATACTCAACACTATGCTTTCCACATTACAACTCTTTTAACATCAATTGACATCAATGACAACATATGCAACAATCTCCCCCTTTGTAATTGATGGCAATACTAACCTGATATGCAACATTTTTCTCCCCCTTTGACATCAAGGGCAAAGGGCTAGTGGTCTTCCTCTACACCAGAAAAAAACATATAGGCCCCCCCTGTATGTACAATCCTTATCACCCTTTATCAGTTTGCTCCCCCTTAGAAGTAGCCTCTGTCATTTCAAAATTGATGTAGCAAAAACTCTGTTCTTTATTGTCCTTATGATGTACATAGTGAATATATACATAGTGCCTTGTACATACCAAAATAGCACTATTTATGCCCATCTTATTCTCCGTATACCTATTCTACATCAAAAAATTGTCTTACCTTCAACATTTTTTCTATTTATTTTAAAGGTAGAACATTCTTATATATGGATTTCAACTAGGATGGTGTTGTATCCTAGTGTTTCTTTGTTGAAGACAAAATGTGCATTTGGCTCTCTAGTTGAATATATAACTCTTCTACCTCTTCCAGTGTGTATGGTACTTTTACCTTCTGAGAAACATTATCTGCTTCTAACAAAATACCAGTCAAAGATACTAACCTCAAACTTACAACTTCCCTCAACTAACCAATTTCACCTTTGATTTGCTCTCTTTGATCTTGAAGTTGCTTCAGCTAGGAGTGAAGTTTTTATACTTCTACTTTTGTAGCTCCATCTTTGTCCTTAACTAGATCATATACATTGGCCACCTGTGTGATTTGTGACTCAATAGGATCAATTTGATCATTTATATTCTTTGTAGTTGCTGGCCATTTTAAACAAAATTGATATAGCACTTTTGCATCCTTTAAGCATTTCTGAAATCTTTTTATATTCTCTTGCATTTTAGTATGTGCATTAGCACATCTTATGGATGTATCAGCCATTCTTTTGCTATTCACATGCTCAGTTACCTTTAGCTCTACATGTTTCTCCAGATATGAAGAATGTGCTTTAAAAGACTCTAATAAAAGCTTCATTTGTTCTGTGGGAAGTAGAGAAGGATCTCTTTTTGCCTCTGGTAATTCCTCTTGAATTATTTTTATTGCATCTTCTAACAATCTAGCTCCTTCAATTTGTTTTTGTAAAATCTCTTGCCTTGCAGTGGAATGTAGTACATCTCCAAGTTGTAGCTTGTGAAGAGGAGATATGTTGGACAAGTTGACTTATCCATCAAGTACTGGTAGTTGTAATAGTTGAGGAGTAACCACAAGTTGATATTACATCTATTGTGCTAGAAACTCCTTAATAGAATCTACAGGAGAGGAGGAGGAAGATGTTTCCTATAATCTTTCAGAACTCTCCCCTGCATCAACTATTACCTACTCCTCTTGTTGATCAGGATTAACATGTTGCTCTGTATTATCTGAAGGAAGGTTTCCTTGGTTAGTATTATGAGAAGGAGATGATTTTCCTTCATCTTGTGCAACTTGCTCCTCTTTCTCCTCTTGTTGATCCTACCAGTCTGTGTTATGTGAAGGAGACACTATATTGTGGGGAGGAGATGCTTGTTATTACTCCACATTTTCAGCTTCTTTTACTCCTTCAACAATTTTGTTTGTCACCTCCTCAGTTTCCTTTTGAATTTTATCTCTGTCATCATTTTTCATGCTCATTAGGGTATTTACCCTATGTTTAGTCCTCAGCTCTTGAGCTTACATTTATGATAGTTTGTCCTTTTCTTCCTGAGAGATAGTAGTTCCAACCCTATCTAGGGATTGTTGTCTCAATTCTTCATCCATTTATATAGCTCTTTCTCTCCTCTGCCTTAAGGCTTGACTAGACTCTCTGAAACCTTTTCAATGATTTAATTTAAAGGCACATTGTATTTGATCATGTACATTACCACAACCTTTTCTATGGTAATCTGATCTATAGGAGGCACTTCTGGATGTATTTTTGTTGTCTCCTTTAGCAACCCATGATGCACAATTCCATTGAAAATAGCCTATAATTGAAGAGGAACTTGTGGAGGGGCCACCAGAGGAGTTTTCTTAATTTTCTTCCCTTTCCTTTTCATCTTGGAGGTTTCTTCCTCTCCTTCTTCTTCCTCTTCTACCTCATTTATTTGAACCTTCTTCCTTTTGGCTAGTTGTTAGGCCATGCATGCTTCTTTTCTTCTATTTTCATCTGCACCAAAGTTTCAGATGTAGTTCTTCTTCTAGTGGAAATTGTTTGTGTTGAGCTGAAGGGTTGCAGAGCATTTACAGCTACAAAGGTAGACCTACTAGTCCTTCTTGGCACTTGGGCAGCTGGCGGATTAGTAGGAATAGGTTGAGGTTCCACCACAGGGGTTTGTGATGAAGATTTGGATGGTATACCCCACTTCTCATGTAATTGATCTTTATATTTCTCAAGATGCTCCTCCACACTCTTCTTATTCATATTTTCCCTTATTTCATCATAGGTTCCAAACCTTTCTGCTATTGTATCCTTGGGTTTGCTGAGAAGAATATCAGCATAAGCCTTTATCTCCTTTGTGGAGACCTCATAAGGCAATTTAGGTATCCAAGTTGTCCTTGGTTCTACCGCTTCCATGTATGTGTAGTCTTTATCAACTAGGAAGGTGATATGTTCTTTATATTGCCTTACAATGTTGTAAAGAATTCTCTCTGGCTTACATGTCAGCTTGTAGGGTTTTGAAAAAACCCCAATACATAGTGCTATAGTTCTTGGCATGACCAAAACCCCTCATATGATTCTTGATTTGTGCAACAACAGAGGTGTGTTGTTTACAAATCTTTCCCTTAAGTCCTGGCAACTCATTCAAGAAGAAAAATACAAGGCAAATAATAAGAGTACCATACCTGAAATTATAGCCTGAATATTTTATTCTCTTCAGATTCTCCATCAGTTTCTCTCTCATGACTTCACATAGGTTGAAGTCTTTTCCTTCCTTCACCATCTAATAAGCGGTGTGAGTTACAGTACTAGTGGATGACCCTTCTCTATTTGCATAGGTAAATCTTGTAAGCAATGCCCATTGTGGCATACCTGACCCCTGTATCAATTATATCATTTAAACTTAGGGTTCTTTTGTCAAACTTCACCCCAGTCAACTTTGTAACCTTCTCATTCTTGATTGCCTTCATTATTGGTAATGGTCCGATAGAGCTTAAACTAGTAACAACCCTAATTGTCTCTTTGGTGATCTAATAGGGTTTGTCAATATATAAAAACTCATCATAAAATATGCTTAAGACATACCTTACCCATTCATGTTCATCGCAGAAATGAGGGTAATCTTTCCACACATCTAGTCATTTAGCTACAATGTTTGCATATTCTAGTTTGTAATTATCATCATCCAAGAGGGTATCTCTAAGCTCCTCAAACATCACATAATTAATTTCATTTAGCTGAGATTGGATGTATATCCTTACATCCGTAGTGTACATGACATCTACAGGAACATAGGAAAATGCTCCATCCTTGTCCACTTCCATGGCCTTGTATGGATATTTCTTGTATTTCAGCCTCGGCTTCTCAGAAACACCAACTAATTGTGGTGTCACCATCTCAATCTTTTCTATATTATGTAACTAGGTCTTTACATAATAACAGTTCTAAAAAATAACTTTGTGCTTTGTAGCTAGGGTTTTGCCTTCAGCTCCTTTTTCTCTCAAATTTGCTAAACACTCTAAATGTTGGGGTTTGCCTTCTTCTCTTCTCAGTGCAAGATTACAAATTGATTTGAACACAAATGAAGTTAGATCATGCAAATGAAGCATAAGTAACTTTCATTTGCCCTAACTTTTCACATTTAATACACCTTTTTCCCATTGGGTTATCTACTACCGGTGAGCTTTGTAGATTCACAGAGACCTAATTTCATTCAACATTCCTCCACACTTTATGTTTTCATTCCAAAAATTTGGGGTAATGAGTTTGTCTTGCCTTATTAACAATTTCAAATGTCAACTTCATGTCAAATCATTTGTGTTCTTGGCTTCCATTTGTAGAAGCCACAATCACTCAAGGGGGAATAAATAGATGTACAATGGTTAGCTCTCCCTGACTCTATGCCTTTTCTTAATCAACTATTAAGTCTTTTACATGAGGCAGAAGCACAAGTTCTTCCTTCTTCTCATTATCTTGTTCTGATTTCCTTCTCCATATCTTTGCCATTTCCTTCTTTTCCTGATTCAAGGTTTCCTCTATCTTCCTGTGCTGAATAGGTGGTTCCACAAAACCACTTTTACATAATCTTGCTTTATGCCCAAAGTTGTTGCACTTGTAGCAAACAACATTGTGTTCCAGAGGCAAAAATGAGTTTACACTCATATAACCATTTCTCCTTATTTTAGTTCTACAATCAATAGCCCTATGACCAAACTTATTGCATGCATAACAATAACCATAAAAGGAGTGAGAGATCATAGCATCTTACTTTGGAGACAAAAATGAATTCTTTCTCATGTAATCATTTCTTCTTGCCTTAGTTCTAAATCAGTAGCTCCTTATAACCAAACTTATTGCAAGAGTAACAGTAACCATAAAAGGATTGAGAGAGCCTAGGAGTAGCAGCTTGTCTATGTGGAGGACCCTCAAAACCCTTCTTTAGATCACTGACCTTTATGATGTCATCATCCAGCTCATGCTCCGCATTTTTAGATTCTTCAGAGACTTTAGTGTGGGGTTCTTCCTTTTTCATTTCATACATGCCTTCAGATATATCTATTTTTGAATTCTGACCTTTTCCAAGTCCAAGACCACCCTTATTCTTAAGTGGTCTTTGACTACTAATTATCTCATCAAGGATGTTGGTGCTTTTCTTTAGTTTTAGACTGTTGTATATCTTATGCTTTGCTTTCTCCAGTTCCTTCCTCAGAGAGACAATTTCTTCTTCAATTTTGGAGCATTCAACTAATTTGGCATTAAGCTTGGCATTTAGGCAATCTGCAACTTTTTTACCTTCTTCAATTTGAACTTTCATTTTAGCAATTGTTTCTTCTAATTCTTCAAGCTTGGCCTTATATTCTTCATTTTCTTTCCTTGATACTTCCAAATCTTCTATAGAAGAAATAAGTTCTCCTTCAAAATCAACTTCACATTCTTCTTCATTAATGACTGTCATATCTTCATCATCTTCTGCAAGGTGCTTATTATTATTCAAAACTTCATTTCCCATCTGTTCCAATCCAAGATCTACCTTAGTTGTTAGATTGTATCAAGGAACCTTGCTCTGATACCAATTGTTGTACACTCAAAAGTATTGAGAGGGGGGGTCAATCAGTACTTAATTAAATTCTTTCCTTCCAAAAACATTCAATCAAATGTAAGCATTTAAACCATGAGAAACAAAAGAGCACACCAGCACACAACCATAACACTAAATTTATGTGGAAAACCATAGAAGGGAAAAACCATGGTGAACAAGCTGCTTGTATCTACTATCCAAATCTAGCCTCACAAATAAAAACATGTTTACAATAACTTGTATGGGCTACAACCCAAAGGAAGCTACAACTCCCTGATACATAGTTTTATGGGCTTCAACCCAAAGGAAGCTACAACTCCCTAAAGTGCTACAACACTTACAATATCTACAAAATGAGGCTCCAACCTTTCTACCAAGAAACTTATCTGATTTAGATGATTCTTCTTAAAACAACTTGCTTCAACTTTAAGCTTCTACTGACCTTTCCAAACTTTGCACTACTATCTTCTTGTCATTTACATTTGCTCAATCACTATATCAAGCTTTGTAATATCAGAAATCCTTCAAACACCTCTTCTTTGTCATTACAATTACCTCCACAGCAACATCCCTTATGTACTTCCTTGCCTGAATTGATCCTTTCCACATTTCATCATCAAATTGCTTCTGTAGTTATCTTATTCACACATTATTATTATTTAATAACACACTACATACACATATTTATCTTGCAACAATCTTAATCTTTCATGCATATGCTCTACAAGTCTTCAAAACATTATCTTTGTCAGCCTGGATGAAATGTGTAACATGAAACGTGCAACAACCTTGTTTGTCAGCTCCCAAGTCATCAACGGTAATGTAGGAAACAAATCCCATTATGAGGTTCATACAACATGATAACCAAGACCTATTTTAAACCTTAGCACACATCTCAATGATGGCGCACACTTCCATACACATGGCGCAACCACCTAAACACACCAAGACAACTCAACAAACACTTATCCTTTCATGCATTAGCTCTAGACCTAAAGTGGTATCGGATAGACAAACTAATACCATGCGGTTCACGCCACGAGCACTTTGTGATCTTAAATTTTTCACATTTACTCCTTTTATCAATTCATGCTACTTCATGCTAGTGCAAGCAATCAAACACTGATGTCGATATCCCTAACACAATCTGAATATACTATCTTGATATAGAACATTGAAAACCATACTTGCGGTACTCCACAACACTTGAAACTTGAATTGAGAAAACATACTGACAATCTAAACTCATGTTTCAAACAACAAAGCCAAATATTATAGTACGGTAAAATGCGGTGGCATTTATTTTCTCCCTATGATAGTCTTAACCAGCAACATGACTTGCCTTAATTCAACCGACATCAAAAACCACTGCGGTACATTTTATAATTTGAAACTTGAATCATGCATACTTTTTACTTGTATATGGCTATCCTCCATTTACCACAATGTCATATCTTCAAGAGTAGAGAAGTACAGAGGATTCTTCTGTTTCACCACTGTCTTCATTCTGCCAACCCTAAAACACTCTGTGGTAGATATTATGTGTTATATATGGAAATGAGGTATGAGGTTGAAGTGTGGTTAATTAGATTCAATCACAACCTCCTTTCACATATACATTCAAGGACAATAGTTGAGCCAAGTCACTACAGATGGAGAGGACTTTAGCTACAGGTTGATCTCACTTAGGAATGATAGGAAAGATAGAATAGATTTATAGATATGTCAAACCCTACTTCAATTAAGTCTTAAACCCTAATTATGTGATCCTGGATATAGACGAACAAGATACGACAAATGATCGCATAAGAAGACACTAAATGCAGATTAGAAACATACCAGGATTTAGATTTCTGAAGGCAAAAACTTTAGGGACACTAGGGTGGGTGCCCTAGTCCAACAGGCCACTTTTTCTGTAGATCTGGAACCATAAGATGATGAGGACTGTAACCTACTTCAGATTTTCTGGTAATGATAGTCGAGAGGACATAGGGGCAGGTGCCCTAGTCCAGAAAGGAATATTCTTTGCTCTGATCTTCTACAACTCCACTCTGCAAGATCCCACACCTGTAACTTGCAATCACAAGAGAGGGGTTAGGGATTGTGGTGTTTAGGAGTTTGCCTTAGTCAAGCCCCGAAATGGCATTCAAGCCTTCCAACACTGTTGTTAGATAGAGTGTGTCCTTGGTGGACAGAGGCAAAATCCAATGATGAAATAAATTGATTAAAGTACAATAAGATATCACCTTAGAGGTGAAAACCCTCATGGAGATGAAGAGCCTTCAAATCATGAGGAGATGAGTTGATGAAGTGAAATCTACAACAAAAGACATACAAACACAACATAATATTGCTCGACAACATAATGAATGCCTTGAATGTTCTTTTCTTGATGATCATAAGTTAGCCTTAATCAACTAGGAGTAAAATGAAGTCCTAAACATGTTTATATATGCATTCCCACTAACATTCGTAATTCAAATTGAAAATGCTGACAAAGGGAAACCTTTTAACGGTCATAAACCAACACATTCAAATTTAGGTCCTGGGAAAATAGGTTTGGACTAGGGCGTGGGTGCCCAAGTCTAGAGGGCTATTTTTGGTCTTGATTAAGCATTAATATGAGCCCCTAAGTCCCATTCAACATGGGTTTCGAGGGAAATTGCTCCGAGATAAGTTTTACACATGCATGATTAAACTAAGAGGACCTAGGAGCTAAACTAGGACGTAAAAAGTCCTAGGGGGACATTTTATGACATAACATTATGTTCTCAAAACTAAATCATACAAACCTTATAACTATATCTAGCTATCTTCCAATCCGCGGGCTTATAACTTCATTTGCAAAGATATGCGGTACATTTTCAGAGCCTATGACAATCTTCATAACTAGAAATTTACTTAGACAAATTTCTTCAACCTTTTTGCAACTTTCTTTATTGAGCACCAACTTTCATGAGTCCATATCATCAAAATACAAAAAATGCAACCAATATTGCTCCATGACAATGTAACATATTAAAGATAACATGTTAAGTACTTTGACAACTTACACTTATCAATGAACTTCAGAAGATAAGGTATGACTATGTAAAGATGATATTGATCCCTTATCTCTTACACCATCATTGCTCCTCTGACCTGCTCCTCTGACATCACTCCTTTTGACAACATATACTCAACACTATGCCTTCCACATTACAACTCTTTTGACATCAATGACAACATATGGAACATATATTTGATCTCAAACTTGTTGAGGCTAGTTTATATGGATTGTATTGAAAGACTATTCATTCTTTTCATTACAACTGTGTTATCCCACCCCTTGGTTATGGCATTAGTTCTTTATTTTTCAAAATTTTGTATCTTAAAGTCATGTAATTTTTCTCCTTGTACTAAATTTCCAAGTCTCAAAAGCCCTTGTTCAAAATCTTAAATTTTTTTGATGTATTTCCTTAATGTCAAAGCTTTCACCCCAATCAAGAACTATGTCAAATATTTTGGGGTCATTAGGAACTTCTTTTGTCAGATATTCCTAGCCAGTCAAGAACTCATCCCTTTTGTCTCTTTGTAAATGTTGTTGGTGTTTTCTATACTACCGAGAAATCAAGAGGTTCTGAGAACCAAAGGAAGTTCTACAAAGTTCCTGTTATCACCTAGATTTGCACCCTTGCATGCATTTGTGAAACCTCAGCAATCTGGAGTAACATGGGAATGATCTCTATGTGTGGGACTTTGCTAAATGAGATCAGACCTCCAGAGAAGGCCGGCTTCCTTAACTGGTTATCACCTAAAACTACTAAATCTTAAGAGGAAAAGGGAGAAGGAATGCTTTAAAATGAAGGATGAAACATAAAGCTTGAAAACAAAGGGTGATACACCGAGTTTAATAAAAGAACCCTCACAGTACTAAAAAAAATGCACAGCATAACCAAATATAGCAAGTAGACATACACAGATTCAATTGATCCTAGCAAAGGTGAGAAACCAGATGATTGAAAGGAACAATACGTTCACATGCAAACATATGCAGATTCACACTAAACTAAAACTCAGTCCAAAGAGGCAAAATAACTTGCATATATTTAATGGGAAGGCAAAGTTACAGTAGTAGGAAGCTCTGTTTGGAAACAGAAAAGCCTCAATGCTCCAAAAAACTTCCAACCTTATTTAAATCTCTCGAATGCATATATATAGTATTTCAATCTAACCTAAGTCGGTTACAAAAATTGCTCCAAAGAGCTACATCAGGAAAATATCTATCTGAAGGGACGTCCACCTGCAGAAGTTATGGTGTAAGGATATCTGGAACTGGTGCAGATGGAAGATATTCTAAGTCTTCAATGCAAGCTGCTGCATCATCAATCTGCTCTCCTGAAACGGTGGAAGACATTTGGGCATAGAATGTGAGCAGCTTCCATATCTATCTTCAACCATGAATGTATGCAGCATCTGAAACAAGGCAGTGGAGAGATATTTTCTGATCATTGAATTCGAGCTGCTTCCTCTTTGTGCAGCAATGAATGCAAGAAATATCTACATCTGCCCAAAATGGTCGCTGAAACGTCCCTTCGCCCAAAACATGCAAATCTAGATCTGAAATTGAAAAGTGAGAAAATTCCCTTGAAAAGCCTGCCAAATGAAAGAGGAGGCAAAAACATGCATTTTTGCCTTTTGAATCATGTCAAAATTTGCCAGCACGGAGGAGATACAGGCGGTCAAAGCTACAGTCAAACTGCACTTGTATATCGCCATATACAAACCACGTTGTATGTGCTTTTGTTTGGCATCTGAATCAGCCCCTGAAACGTCTCTGTATGTATGCCTGTATCTATAAACATACAATCACAAATGTACATGCAATTGTGTGGACTCAATCGCTAAATATGCCAAACTTGATCTCTGGGTTGGGTCCGCCTTGTATCTTTTTGGATGTAGCTGAACTTTGTATATCGTAATATACAATGTAAAAATATACAAAGGAAACTGTAGACCCACTTCATACATTACAAACACTTGCTTCGGCATATGCAAAAACCCTTGTATATCCGATTGTATGTAAAAACATACAATCACAAATATACATACAAGCCACGAACCTCAAAAGATCATTAACCATTTTATAATTTTGCAACCGGTCTATCTTGTATCACTTCTCTTTGTATCTGCGGCATATACAATGCCGTCATACATTCAAGTCGCGGACCCCAAATGACCATCATCTGTATTTGATTTCTAGTTGGGTCTGTCTTGTATGTTTTCCCCTTTTGTATATTTTCTTTTGTATATCACAATATACAATGTTCTCATACATACAAGCCGCGAACTCAACGCTTGAATATGCTAGAATTTGATCTCTGGGTTGGGTCCGCCTTGTATCGTTTCTTTTGCACCTTTGACTTGTATATCGCAATAGACAATCGCAAATATACAATCCGGATTTCAAATTTTTTATAAAGCATTCTGAAAATACCCTTAGGTTCGGCTTGTATGTTAGGAATGCATGCTCCCACTGTATGTCGAACATATACAATCTCCTTTGTATACCCGTGGGCCCCACCTCTTGTATCTTACCTTTGTCTGGCACTTTGCATATTTTCCATTGTATATTTCTATGTATATCGGCCTTGTATTTGTTCTTTGCATGTGCGCCGATGTACATTCTCTTTTGTATGTCGGCCTTGCATGTCGTACTGATGTACATCAGCGATGTACATTGCCCCTTGCATCTTTGGTCCTGTATGTCGGCCTTGCATGTTTCTTGCATATACAATGCGACTTGTATATCGACCTTGTATATTTCGATATGCAAAGGCTTTTGTATGCATCTCTTTGTATGTGTCCGATACATGTCGAATATACATTACCCTTTGTATGTCCTTCCTTTGTACATCACTGCCGATGTACATTCAACTGTAGCCGATGCATATTATCTTTGTATATCGGCCTTGCATGTTGGACTTGTATGTTGGCGATATACATTCCACTGTGCATTCTCACTTGTATGTCAACCTTGTATGTTTGATTGTATGTGCGAACATACAATCACATATACAAGCCACTGTAGCAACTCTTCATCTTTGACTTTGTATCTTTACTTGTATGTAGGTCTTGTATGTCACCGATATACATTGCAAAATGTACATTCATCCTTTGTATGTATGACTCGCCTCCTTTCTGCTTTGCATATCGGCAATGTACATTTCCTCTTGTATATTTTTCATTGTATATACCCTTTGTATGTGCAAACATACAAACCCGATATACATTCATCTTGACATACAAGTGCAAAATATTCTGGGAATTTGTGACAGATTCCCCAAATGCATATATCAACCCGATATGCATGCGAAGATGCATACAATCATTTTTTTCACTTTTTTGAAGGCCGATTGGGATTTTTTGACCTGCCAATGTATGTTTGAACCTGCATGTACATACAAATGGCCTTGTATATACAAAGACACTTGTATGCAACTGTTTTTGCACATTTTAAATTGCGAAGGCCAAATGACTTAGAAATCTTTTGAAGCCAAAAGATTTCTGGGTTTTTCTGGGTTTTCTGCAAGGATTCTTCAGGAAAGATTTGGGATTTTTTGACAAGGCATGCATGAGTACTTGAAATATTTAGCTTTGTAGGGTCACTTCTAAAGGATTTTCAAGGAAAATACAAGGTGAACTATTTGGCTCTGGACAGAGGAAAATAGGTCAACAATTTGGTGACCTCTATGGGATGTTTGCCTACTAAACAATTAGATCAGTGGCCTTAAGCATCCATTAGGCATGGAGTCATACAGAGACTAAAAATATATCTTGACAAACCATCCTGACCTTAGCAACTCAACATATTAGCAGTGAAGAACATCTAGAAGACCAAACTAGACAAAAATGCTAAAGGCAACCCCTCCAACTATGCTAGACAACACTTAGGGAAAACAAAAAGGGGATCTAAACTATTGTGCAGCAGCACTTATTGAAACTAAGAAATCTAATCTACTAATTTACAAGGCACTCATACCTCAAAACACCTCTTTAGGTGTATCCCATTGACTAGGATAGGCAAATTTTGTCCATCCATATTTGATAACTGAAATGCATTATGCTCCTTGCATTCTGTAATGAGAAATGGGCCACTCCACATGTTGTCAAACTTGGAGTGTCTTCCTGGCCTGCTCTTCAATTCATCCCATTTAAGCACCATATCACCCTCCCTAAAGATTCTGGAGTGGCCTTCTGATCAAAATTTCATTTGGTCTGAAGCTGATGATACTCCATAGTTTTCATAGCCTTGTCTCTGATTTCTTCAAGCTCCATAAGTTGAGCATATCTGACAGCCATGAGATCCTCTTCTTCAAACATCTCCAGCTGATTCATGATATTAAGTGCTGGCAGCTCCACAGATATAGGCAATGTTGCCTCTTTCCCATAAACTAGCATATATGGGGAGTTCCCAATAGACCTCTTGGGAGTTATTCTGTCTGCGCATAAGGCATATTTCAAATTAGTGTGCCAGGTCCTCTGGTTGTCCTCCATTGATCTTTTAATAATCCTTATGAGGTTTTTATTTGTAGATTCAGCCAAACCATTACCCTGTGGGTAATAATTTGATTAAGTATTCAAATAAATCCCATTCTTAATAGCCCAGTCAGTTATCTTTAGGCCAACAAAGGCTAAAGCATTCTCAGAGATGATTGGCTCAGGCACTCCAAATCTGGATATCAAATCATGATAAAAATTTAAAACAGTATTCTCATTGGATTCCTTCAGAGCCACTGCTTCAGTCCACCTTGTGAAATAGTCTGTAGCTGTAAGTATCCACTTGTGGCCTACACTTGATGGTGGGTTAACGGGACCTACAAAATCAATGCCCCATCTCATGAAGGGTTGTTCTACTTGAATTGGCTGTAAAGGTAAAGCTGGCAGCCTTTCTTTGCCTACAAAAATGGCACATTTTATACATTTTCTAGCCCATGCATGGGCATCCTTGAATAAGCTGGGCCAGTAATATCTAGCTCTCATTATTTTCCAAGCATTAGTCTTTGGGGCAAAATGACCCCCTGTTTTTCCATCATGAAACTCATGCAGCACTTTGTCAGTTTGATCATTATCAATACATCTTAACAATACACCATTAAAGTCCTTTCTGAAAAGGATGCCATTTATTAAAACATATGGAACGGACTGCAGTCTGAAATACCTTCTTTTGGTTCTATCTAGACCTGCTAGACATTTACTAGTTTGCAAAAATTGAGTCATGTTATTAACCCAACTTGTGCCCACTGCTGCTGTATTATCTTGATGTGCATCCTCAATGGTCAGAAGCACCTCATCCTCCTCTATTTCATTCTCATAACTGGTAGCAAGCTGTTCACTGAGTCCTTTGCCTCTGACAAGCTTGGTTATCTTGATCTCCATGTCATATTCCATGACTTTGGTGATCCAACCAGCCCTTTTCTCATTAACATCTTTACTTAATAGGAACTCTTTCACGCTAGGGTGAGCAACCATCAAATGTATCTTGTTATTAGAAACAAGATGCTAAAGTTTCTTGAGACTCCTTACCACTGCAAGGACATGTTTCTCAATGAAGCTATACCTTTGCTCGTACTCCTCCAGCCCCTGACTAAAGAAAGCGATTGGCTGTTCAAAACTGCCACTCTGCTGCTATACCAGAATCGTAGAGATTGTATCTAGACCGCCATAAGCATATAGAATAAAATCTTTGGAGAAGTCAGGATTTACCAGAGTTGGCGTAGCTAACAATGCTTCTTTTATGGACTCAAAGCTGAGTTTGGCCTCTTTCGTCCAACTAAAAATTGTATTCTTCTTTAACATGGATGTCAAAGGCTTCAAAAGATTTACAACATTAGGTATAAATCTTCGCAGAAAATTAATTCTGCCAACAAAACTTTGAAGCCCCTTCTTGTGGCTAGGTAAGGGTAGCTCCAAAATAGGTCTTACCCTTTTAGCATCAATGGTAATGCCCTCCTTTAACACAATGTGCCCCAACATCTTACCTTCATGCACAACGAAAATGCATTTCTTGGGATTGAGGGATATCCCAAACTCTTTGCATCTCTCAAAAACTTGCCGTAGGTGGGATAAATGCTCAGACCCATTCTTGGAAAAGACTGTTATGTCATCAAGGTACACCAGCACCAGTTTGTACAGTAAACCCTTAAAAGCCATATCCATTGCTCTCTGAAAAGTTGAGCGAGCATTTGATAGACCAAAAGGCATCCTTTTGTAGGCCATGGTGCCCCATTTGGTAGTAAAAGTGGTTTTAAACTGATCCTCCTCCTTGACTAACACTTGATTATAGCTAGAATATCCATCCAGTAAGGAGAATCTTTTAGAACTAGCCACTACTTGCAGAATCTGCTCCATTGAGGGCAGCGGGTAGTGGTCTTTTAGGGAGGCTCTATTGAGGTCTCTGAAGTCGACACACAACC